>PVKA01002524.1:37815-123601 GCA_004027165.1 Ctenomys sociabilis | reverse complement strand
CTGAGCCCTCTCCCCAACCCCTAATAGCTTTAACTTAAAGGGGAAGAGGTTTGTTTTGGTCCCAAGTTTTTTTGCAAAACACTTAGGACTTTTATTCTTTTTTTTTTAATAATTGCATTGAGAAACAAATAATAATGAGACAGTTTCAAAGCTATTACTATCATAGTTTCAATAATTAATACATTGCATATTGTTGTCTCAGTGTTTATTCATTTTACAAGATGCAGACATGATATCCAAAAACACCATTAGAACAAATCATTTTAAGAGAATGTAGCTGTATATCTACATGTTTTGAATACACAGGTACAAAATCATCATTCATTTGTATCTCTTTTTATTGTTTAGTTTTCTCAGAGAAGGGCATTCTATTGTCACTTAAATATTTTAAGTGTGTGAATTCAGCAAAATAATCCAATATAGTCCAGTAGTCCATAATAGTAGTGGGTTATCTGTGGGACTGGCAATGTCCGAAGTTGTTGACTTCGGCCTTTTACGGCTCAGCCATTAATATGGCTTTTTTTTTTTTAATACCTCATTTTTAAACTTTTCTGCTGGGTGGTTAAGATCAAGATAAAGCAAGACCTATATAACTAGAAATGTATTTGGTAAAGTCAGTCAAATCCCCTCAGGATTTATCCTGAAATCTTACACTGCAGTTTGTAGATCTTTTGTCTGGGTCAGCCTTGTGGATGAATCACATCCATTGCTTGACCAATTTGCTTTCTGTGAAAGCCTAAGGATGTTTTCTCTCCATGTGACTCTTCTTAGGCACACACTACATCATCGATCACATTCCTCTGTGGCCCCATCATCTCCTTGACACAACTGAATTGCATGATGTTACAGTACAGGTTCTCCTACATCCTGAATCTTCACTGACCTTGAAAGGCCAGGGCCAAAATATTGGCTGTCCTTGCGACCCTTCTTTTTCTCTAATTTTTGGTCTGCAAACCTAAGTTGTAAACCCTCCAGAAGAGAAGTTTATTATTACCCAACATATGCAGTTGGGTGGTCCCAAGTTTTAGTCCGAGGTTGGCTGACTCTAAGGCAGAATAAAGAAAATGGTGTGCAGCCCATGGCAGCCAGAAAGTACTGACAGAGGGAGGAGTCCAGGAAAAGAGCCGCCCTTCCAGGTCACGACCCCGTGGCCCACCTCCAACCAAGCCCTGCCTGTCAACAGCACACTCAGCTGCTGAACAAAGTGCCCCAGTCATCCAATCAGCTTCACACACGTCAGAATTCCGGGGATTTGCGCACAAGGTTAAGTTTGGGGAAAGTTAAAAAAAAAAAAAAAAAGAAAATGGAAACAATGGGAAAGGTAAAGTTCTTCTGACTGTGACATTTGGTGACTCAAGACTTAGCGCAACATTAAGATCACCATTTTAGTAAAGGAATTTTACTGTGTATTGCAAAAGTAAGATAGGCTCCAGCATACCTTAGTGCTCCTATAATAATTAAAAAAGACAACAACATCAGTTCTCTTAGACTGAGAATTAAACATGTTTTATTTTAAAGACTGATTTTTTTTTTCTTTCTGTATTTAGGACAGGGTGCACAGGGTGTACAGGGTCTTACTATCCAGATTGGACTCGTAGTGATCCCCCTGTTTACAGCCTCCTAAGTGCCGGGATTACAGGCCCACGCCACCACTCCCAGTCTCAATCACCATCCCAACGCACCCTGTGGGGGGAAGGTGGGTGGGCAGGGCCGGCAGGGCAGGCCGGGGCATGGAACTCCTGGCCCCTGCATCTACCTAAGCAGGTGCATTAATCCACTGAGCTATTTGGCCGGCTCTAACACTGATTTTTGTAAGTAGAATTAGAATTTAAAAGGTATTCCTGTTTGTGCTGATAAAATTAACATTATATAAGTTCTTTTAAAGAATTTTATTTTGTTTTTTATTTTATTTATTTATTTATTTATTTATTTATTTATTTATTTATTTATTTATTTGAGACAGGGTCTCACTATGCAGTTCAGGCTGGCCTTAAGCTCACTTTGTAGCTCAGGCTGGTCTCAAACTCACAACAATCCTCCTGCCTCAGCCTCCCAAGTGCTGGGATTACAGGCATGAGCCACCACGCCTGGCTTAAAGAACTTTAATTAATCAGTTGATAAACAAATATTCTTTCTAATTGGGCTGATTGGTTACTCTAGAATGTTCAGCCCTTTGTACTACCAGCTGAATACTTATCAATAATATTTGTTCCTCATCCAATTCTATTTTTTATGCTATATGAAATATATTTGAATACAATCTTTGAAATAAAATATGGTTGCAAAAAGAAAGTATACATGCACATACACACACGCACACACACATGCACAGGGTAGCTAAGATAACTATATTAATTTCTATTCATTGAAAAAAAAGGTTTGTGTTTATACTGTTTGATCAATTTTCCATGCATATGTCTTAAAATCTGAACCACTATGAAGATAACAACATGGAATGTATTCACCATTGCTAATCTCATATATCTTGCTTTGAAATTCTGTATCATTGTTTTTCTTCTCTTTAAACTATTTTTTTATTTATTTAATTTTTTTATGGCAGAACCAGGAATTGAACTCAGGCCCTTGCGCTTGCCAGGGAAGTACTTGTTCTCCTTGGCCCTAAAATAAAATTTGAAAAGAAAGCATTGAATGTTTTAGAAAGACTCACACTACTTAAAATAATAAGTTGTGTCAGACACCCATAAGTAACCAATAAGAAAACATTTAGAAGAAATATACACTGCATTCAGGGTACTTTTGCAAGTTACTCTTGTTTCTCATTCTACTTTATGAAAACAAAAATTGAAAACCACAGATAGCACCTTCTAAGCATTGCCTAAGCAATAAAAACCATACGGAACTTCAACTCTCAGACATAACTTCATGTGACTATATTATGTTTTAAATTAACTCAAAATAGTTTCATCATTTCAGGTGAAAGTGTGCACTCTTTATTTTTCATCTTAATCAGCACTTCAGTTGCCTGTCCTCCTTCCCTTTCTGCCATAGCAAAGAGAGCGCCCCCTCTCTGATACTTGGCCAGTCCACTCTCATTATTGCAGCTATGGAAACACTGCTCTCCCAAGTCTGTATTTCTTGAATGGATTGTTCTATTACTTTACAAGCCAAACTGCTTATTTCCAACGTCTAACCCCTATTCATCTCCCACCCCAGCCTCAGTCCTGCATCTCCCTCTGCATTTCTCATCTCTACGGGCCACTGACTGAAGCCCACATGGAAACTTCACTCCCAACTTCTCCGGCCGTCGCTTGACTGCACCTAGTTCCTGGAGCGGAAGTATGTGCACAATGGCGTGGACTCCTAATCTTGCGAGAACCCTTCACATCAGCATAATTGTCTCAACTCCCACTGCCATTCTTCCTTTCCAGCTCTCAAGGCTGTCCTGCATTGCTGTGACACTCTCCTGATTGATCCCTCTGCTTCTCATTCATTTCAGTTCAATCATCCTTACCACAGAGTGACCTTTCCAAAATGTAAGTGCAATCATGTGTGCCGCTTGAGGAATTTCTTGATTACTATTCTATGGTTTCCTTTTATTTTGTAATAATATCCAGCTCCTTAACATCATTTTCAAGTCCCTGCAGGAACTATTCTCTAATTATGGCTCCAGCTTCTGCTATCACCATTTTCCTTCAGTATTCTAGCCAGAGCAAACTTCTTTTCCTTCTGGGGACATACTAAATTCCCTCCTACTTTCTCGACCTTTTTTCTTGGTGCACACCTTTGCCCATCCCCTTTTTATTTACCCTTCCAAAAAAAAAAAAAAAAAAAAAAAAAAAAAAAAAAAACCTTCTCCTGGACTACTACTCATCCTATAATTGTCAGCACAGAGATTGCTTTCACAAAACACCTTCAGGGAGCCCTGACTCACCATGTTAGCTTAGAAGTTCTTCTAACAGTTTCCAAGACACCGAGCACCTTCCTATCCATGGCATCTGTCACTCTGTGTTAATGGAGCCTCCTTTTACAAAGAAGAACCTCCTCACTGTCCCTGGTATCTTTGCCTTCTTTTGTGCATTTAGTAGTGCTCTGGAATTTAGCACTCTAATGCTAGGACTATTCCAAATTTTGTGTAAAGTTCTGGAATTTCTCATCAGGATTCACTCCTTCCACATAAAAATGATAGGTTTCAGCATCACCTCATGGAACATAATAAAATGAGCCATGAGCTAACTTGTTTTTATTTTATTGCCCTACAATAAAGCCATCTGTCATCAGTACTACAGGCCATGGCTTTTCGTCTAAGCAAAAACACTTTTCTGTGAAAGAAAGTGAAACACTCTTGCATTAATTATTTTAGCATGTACCATGTACAGTCAGATTAAAAAGATTTTGGTCAAAAACACTAACCTTACTTCTTCTAAGAGTTGGGCATGGCACTTTGCAGACAGGCTGAACTGTCTTTTGTCTGGCTAAGAACTCAACTCTCATTCGTAAAATTTTCCAGTAAGAGGGCTAATCAGCTAATGATGAGTTCAGAGATAAAAACAGCAAAAATAGGTAGATTTCCATCCCCCAGATCCCTCATACCTTAGCCTGAGACCCATCACTTTGTGTTTCAATAGCTTAATAACCTATCTCAAAAGGTAGTTCAACATTGCCTTTGCTTTTCTCAGAGGTTCAGGCTTCCACACATTTCTGCACCCAATCTTGATGAAATATCCTGAGGGTTTTCCCACCAAATGTAGTGTGCATGTCAGATAGCTAATGTAGATTGTCATGCATGGTAACATTCTCTGATTCTCTGTAGACTGGATTTATAGAAGGTCTGACTTGTACATGAAGGCCTGTGTTTTCAGCAGTAGTGATTATGTTTCTGACTATATGAGAATCACAGTAGTAGGACCAAAAAGAAGTGGATGAGGTGTGGGGTGTAGCCCACTGGGACAGCCCGGAGCCAGCAGGTAAGTGAGGGCCTGTGTTCATTGCTCAGCCCTGAAACAAACACAAAAAACCCCAAATGATAAACTTGCTTCACTACAACATTGTACAGTGACTGCTGTCACTCACCCTTTCATCTTAGAAGAAGTGATTTCATGTCAGGAAGATTCTGGCTGTTTCTTATTCCTCAGAGGTATAAGCAATTACTCCATTTCTTTTGTCTTGCTTTATTCTATAATTACAACCATACATACACACACACACACACACCCCTAAACAACAGTTCTATAGTTTCTTGAAACTGTTTTATTAATATTTTCAAACATTTTTATTCTTAAAAAATAAAGATAGTCTGAATTGAGGGATTTTAAAATTTAACTGCCAAAATGTGAAAGTGCAGATTTATTTGAAAAAAAAAACTAAAAAACAAAAACAACAACAAAAAAAGCATTGCTATGTGGCTGAGTGAAATTGTGGCTGTCCTCTTTCAGTGGACCAAATGCTTTCCTGTCCCTATGAGCTGTTTCAGTTGCTTATACATCTACCTGTCTTCTGCCTGCTCTGAAGATTATGAACCTTTAAGTCAAAATAAAATCTAGACTTAGTGTCCAACACTTGTTCAATCTAAGCCCTCCTGGCCTCTCCAGCGTCACTCATTCTGCACTGCCATACATGAACTACTCGTAGCTTGAAGTTCATGACAAATGGCTATGCTGTCCCCACTGGCTCCTGCTTCACTGTTTCGCCCCATGGCCAGCACCTGCTTATAAAGAGTCTTGGGCGAGAGAGAGAAAGCCGAAGAAAGGCTACGGAATTTCTCATCCAACAGCCTTGCATCAGGACGCCTTGGAAATCAGCACTCACAGTGCTGAAGCTGCATAAAGCGAGTGCACCGCTGAGTTGGCTTTAGAATAAGCTTCTCCACTCTCAAGGCTAGGTGAGGGCCCTGCAGCCCTGCGCCGTGGCTCATCACGCATTTTTCACTGGAGTGCAAAAAGGAAACTGACAGAATCCTGTCACTGTAAGGTGACTATCGTGATGGGTCATGGCGACATTTAGCCTACCACATTGGCAAAGGGTAAAATAAAGCAGAAAAGGAAAGACCTTTGGTTACACTTCATCTTAGGGAAAGATCACGTGTATCAGCTGTATGGTAAAGCATTTTTTTAAACCAAAAATGTAAACATTTTCTTCAGTATAACAAGTAAAAATTGGGCGTGGCGGCGCATGCCTGTAATCCCAGCACTCGGGAGGCAGAGGCAAGAGGATTGTTGTGAGTTCGAGACCAGCCTGAGCTACAAAGTGAGCTTAAGGCCAGCCTGAACTGCATAGTGAGACCCTATTTATCTCAAATAAATAAATAAATTAATTAATTAATAAAAAATAAAAATAAAAATTACATTTCATTCTCAATTCAGGCAGCAATTGTAGGTCTGGCCACTAGAGGGAGGCATTTCACCTCCTCATGAAAAACAAAACGACACACAAACGCGCGCGCACACACACACACACACACATACACAGAATTTAAATACCTAGCAAGAATGCGATAGAGGAAAAGTAATACTAGAGGCTAAAATCGTTTATTTAAAATCACAGGGTTATTAGTGGTTTGAAATCAACCTACAATAACAGACAAAAAACAAACAGCACCACTTCCTTCCAAAGTTCTCTACAGTCCATACTAGCTGGGTTGCAGAAGACAGAAACACATAGCCCAGTTGAAAGGTAGAAAGTCTTGTGAAGGACCCAGGCCTCAATCCTGAGCAGTTCTAGTTTAGAAGAGCTAGTTGGTTTCTATTTGCAGTGTGGTGATAGTCAAGTCTATTATTTTGCTGTAGAATATATCCTTCAAAAACACATTCTGAGTGATACATCACCAGCAGAGTCTGAGATTCTCAACTACAGAAACTACAGGACATACTGCCTGAGAGTCTAAGGTGCCCCAGAAATGCAGATTCTTTCTTACTCATGGATAAGACTTCTTTGACATGGTTTCCTGATAAATTAAGCTCACCTGGGGTGGGGAGAGCAAACCAAGATTTAGGCTTTCTGATACCTTTCACAAAAGAGTTGAAATCCTAATTTCAATGTTTATGTTTTGTTTTTTGTTTTTCTGTTTTTTTTCTGGCTCAGTCTACTGTGAGGGCCAGGCTGGCCCAGCATGTGATGACGGGAATGGAGCCACAGTCCCCTGTGCTTGCCTAAGCTTGCCTAAGCAGGGGCTGTAGACTGCTGAGATATCTTGCTAGCTCTCAAATGTTCGTGTTCTTGCTTTTCTGGTTATAAATACAGGTGAGCCAAAACAAAATCAGAGAGAAAGTCAACAAAGGAAAGCATACTTGCAGCAGATCTTAGAGATCATTGCCTTCTAAAAGTGGAGCAGAGTTTGTCTAAGCCTTAGCAGCTGCACACAGAGTACCTGAAGCCCCCTGGCCTTTGGTGTCTCAAAGAAAAGTTTAAGGAAAATAATATAGGCTTTAAATAGGCAAAGAAAAATATATATGCAACACTCGCCGTGTTCCAGACTCTGTGTGGAGAGCTTCCGGCTCATTTGCCCTTCAGCACTTCTCGGGAACTGTAGTTTCCATCTGTGTTACAGCTGGAGAGGCTGAGGCACATAGTAGTTAATAATTCTGCTAGAGCCAGGCGTGGTGGGGCAGGCCTGTAATCCCAGCACTTGCGAGGCTGAGACAGGAGGATTGTTTGGGTTTGAGACCAGCCTGAGTTACAAAGTGAGCTTCAGGCCAACCTGAACTGCATAGTGAGACCCTGTCTCAAAAAAGACAATAAAATAAAAATAATTCTGTCAGTACACAGGAAGGCCAGGACAGAAGTCCAGTTGCCTGCTTCTTGAGACCCTTAATTCTGGGTCTATATGCTAGGATACTTCTTTAAATATATTATAGACTACTATGTTAGGTAGAAATGTTATGGGCAGTCAGACAGGGCTAGGCCCTCCAGGGAATCAGAGCAGGAGATGAGAACGCACTGCAGTGTAGCTGGAGGCATATCTGCTGAGGGCCAGACCTCTGGATGGAGATGAATATACATCTATACATCTCTCCAGGGCCAGGCAATAACTGAAAGATTATACTATGATTGGCATCACCTTCTCCAGGGAAGTCTTCAAAGACATCAGCCACCCAGGTGTGTGAGCAGCTCTTCCCAGTATATCCCTTGCCAAAAAAGGTTTTCATTCTTTCCATAAACACTTGCTGCATGACTTGCTTTCCTTTGGGTCAATACCTAAGCAGCTATACCTGTCATCTTATTGATAATAGTTTTGACCCACGTCGTATGCATCTCATGATTTTGCACTATAAAATTTCCTCTGAGAAGTGGGCTCTTTGGCTACCCACATTTGGGTCCCTTCCTTTCTCTTGGCAGCTCTCTCAAAAATTTTCCGACTCTTGCTTTCCAGCCTCGGTCTCGGACCGTACACCCGTCATGATGTTGATGCCCAAGAAGAACAGGATCACCATTTATGAGCTCCTTTTTAAGGAGGGGGTGATGGTGGCCAAGAAAGACATCCGCATGCCCAAGCACTCAGAGCTGGCCGACAAGAACGTGCCCAACCTTCACGTCATGAAAGCCATGCAATCTCTCAAGTCCCAAGGTTATGTGAAGGAACAGTTTGCCTGGAGACACTTCTACTGGTACCTCACCAACAAGGGCATCTGGTATCTGCGTGACTACCTCCACCTGCCCCCCGAGATTGTGCCTGCTGCTCTGCGCCGCAGCCGGCCTGAGACCAGCAGACCCTGGCCCAAAGGTGTGGGGGGTGAGCGGTTGACAGGGATGCCTGCAGATGTAGCGCCGTGCCCGCTGGTGCAGACAAGAAGGCCAAGCCTGGGGCTGGTTCAGCCACTGAATTCCAGTTTAGAGGCGGATTTGGTCATGGACGTGGTCAGCCACCGCAGTAAAATTGGAGGTCTTTATCCTCCATCGAATAAATGTAGCCAGAAAACCTGTGATCTGCAAAAAAAAAAAAAAAATTCCTACTCTTAACCTCTGCTTTAGTTTTAGAAAACATGAACTCAACACATTTGACATCTAGAGGTTGGGAGTTATATTTTCCCCTCTATCAAATAGTGCATCGTTCGGGCCAGCCAAATAGCTCCGCAAATTAAAGCGCCTGCAAGCAGGTGCAGGGGCTGGTGTCTGAATCCCCAGGCCTTCCGTGCTGGCCCTGCCTTAGGGGTGTGCTGAGACAGCAATCGAGACTGGGCGTGGTGCAGGAGCGCACCTGTAATCCCAGCCCTTGGGAGGCCGTAAACAGGTGGATCACTGAGTCCAATCTAGTAGTGAGACCCTGAACTCCCTGTAGACCCTTCCCTAAAATATATTAAAAGAAATAGTGCATCTTTGACTTCAATATCTAGGAAATGTAACATTTTGTCAGGTAGAAAATTGCACTTTCACTCAACTCTTACAGTTGTATGTATGTATTAGGTACACTAGTCAAGTTTGGTATCATAAGGTTAGAGGGGCTGAGTCCTGCAAAGATTTTAGCATAGTTTGATCCTGAAGCCTCTGAGCCTGAAAGAGATCATTGGAGAGCTAGCATAGGTGCCCGAGAATCGTCGGAGGGAACTCACTGCTCACGAAGCACCCCCTGAAAGTACCATCTTTGTTCTGAGGCAAAATAATTTCCTTATTGGCTGCCCTATGTAATGGTATTGAAAGCTGTGACTGGAAAGGTTATATGTACTTTGGATTTTAAGATCATTTGCACTCTATTTCCGCTATGCACCTCTGCCATTGCAGTGCTAAAACATCTGCAGCTAGTACAGAACTGAATCAACATAAAAGTTTATGGACACTGAAATCAGAAAGACAAATAATTCCCACATGTTTGAAAATATGATTCTTGTTTTGATCTGTGCGGACCATTTAAAATTACACAATCAGACTCAATTCAGGGAAAATACGAAGACAGGCAGGCAGGGTTCCGCTTGGTCGTGGTGTACCTTTCCTCATCTTCCTGGGAAAACAGGAAGGATGGAGTGATGAGACTGAGGGGAGAGGCTAGCACTCCAGGCCCAGAAAATCAACTTTCACTCTACCACAATGAAATTAAGCAAAATCTACTTTCAAGCCACTATAATGAAACTGACGATAAGCTAATCTGTGCAGAACTGTGGATCCTAAGCTTGAAAATATAGCAGAATTATCTGAGGTACTGATTAAAGTTAAAAATTTCAATCCGTACGGCCAGAAGTTGTGATTTGGTCATATAGTTAGGAAAAGAATCCATTATTTTTACAAGCAATCCATGTATGTGGGCAAGATGTCTCTAAAATGTGGCCTTTCCTCTGGGGAAGGATAAAGTAGTTGACTAAGACTTAGGACCAAAATAATAAAGATGTTTTCTGTAATATCTTTACTCAGGGGAAAAAAAGGAGATAACAAAGAAAAAAAAATGATTTTAGGGCTGACAGTGTGACACAGTGGCAGAGCACTGACCAGGTTTAATCCCCAAACTGAGAAGAGGAAGGAGGAGAAGAAGCCAGAGCAGAGGAGGAGAAGCTAGAAAATGAAGCTTTGTGTCTATGCATGAATTGGTTCTGACTCCCCACTGTGGTGGGTGTGACCGTGGTCATGTGTCCCAAGCAGAACCCAAAGTTTCTCGAGGAAAAAGTGGAAATTCTACACCAGCGGGAACCAGGCAGAGGGACCGTCACTCATACACTTATTCTCAGTGAGCTGCGTAAAGAAGAGATCAATGCCAAGAAGTGCAGAAGCAGCACTGAAGAAGAAAGGATGTTTATCCGCCACATTATAGAGCACATTCTAAAGTGATATTAATGAAGATTATTCTAAAGGCGTAAGGATGGACAGCTATCAGAATGCAACAAATTAAAATTATAAGGCATACCAGCTAAGTGAGACAGATGACCCCAAAGACAGGTCAGGGCGTGGACTGAGATTATGGAACAGCTGATTCTCCCTGGAAAAAAAAGTGAAATTAAGCCCATCACTCATTCATGGATAAAAATCAATTCTAATATAAGTATGAAGAGCAAAAGTTTCTAAGATTTAAAAGAAATGTAGGATAATAGTTTGGTTCTAGACTGGCTAGGATTCCTTCAACAAAACAGAAGAAAGCATGATAAATCTGACTTCTCTAAGCAAAATCACAAACAACTTTATTCAAGAAGACATAGAATGAATGAAATTGCAATTCAGGCCATGGACCATGGGATTTACAAAGTCTATAACCAACAAAAGACTGTATCCAGAATTTGTAAACAGCTACCATAACCTAGTCAAATCAATCAGAACACAACAACCCAGCAGGAATAATAAGGGCAAAGTATACAAATGTGTAAGTCACAGAAGAGTCCTACATTGTTAGCAAATGTGTGAAAAGATGGTGAAATCACTCATAGACAGGGAAATCCAATTTAAAATAGCAATGTACCATTTCACATAGCAGCCTCACAAGATTAAAGTAATTGGTTAAACCAACCTTCTTCTGAAGATGTGTAGAATGTGTACTGATGTAATCATTTTAGAGAGAAATTTATCAATATTTCAGAAGGCTGGAGAAGTACAAACCTGCCATTTCAAATGCAACCCTAGAGAAAATTTTCATAAATGCTCCAGGAGAAGACGGAAAATTTTCATAGTAGTATTATTTGTGACAACAAATAGTTGGACAATCACAAACAAATAGCTAAGTAAGTTGTGGTCAATTACAGAGGACTTTTATGCATTGTTTAAATTAAATACTAGTAGGAGTAAATCTCTAACAATGAGCTAGTGAGAAAAGATAAGTTGCAGAATAAATGTCTTGTAAGTGAACAGTGCCACACATTAGATTATAGCTTGTGTCTAGTTTTCTCGCAAAGCCTCATGCAGTCATTGGGTGGCTTCTAGAGCTTGTGATTAATCACACTCCAGGGCTGGGATTGCGGCTATGAGTGCTCCCAACCCTGGGGGAGATAGAACAAATACAATATAAGGGCGGGAGAGAGGCTGGCTAGCTGCTGCAGCTGCTGCTCCTCCCGTTGTCCTTTGCCGTTTTCCACCACGATGAACAGCTGCCCTCTTCCGTGTGCCGCTCAGCCTTGGCTGAGTACAGACTGAAACCTCCGCTAACTATGGGCTTAAGAAGCCTTTCCTTCCTTCATTGTGGGTGTGGGGTATTTTGTCCCACCAATGACAGAAAGGTAACTGAGACAGTTACAACTTGTGTATATGTCCTGAAGTATAAAAATATACAAGAGAATAATAAATCCTACAATAATGATTCAGGATGGTGATTCTCTTCCAAGAGAAGAAACTATGGGAATGGAGATAGAATATAGTGAGTCCTAGGGTATCTGTTAGATATCTAATAGGGTCACACATTACTTGTAATATAATTTTGTAAATTTACCAGTATGAATGAAATATGTTATAGTGAAAGGGATTTAAAAGAAAAATAATGAGGCCGGGCGTGGTGGCGCATGCCTGTAATCCCAGCACTTGGGAGGCTGAGGCAGGAGGATTGTTGTGAGTTCAAGACCAGCCTGAGCTACAAAGTGAGATTAAGGCCAGCCTGAACTGCATAGTGAGACCCTGTCTCAAAAAGACAAAAAAATAAAAAATAAAAAAAGAAAAGAAAAGAAAAATAGTGTTTGTCAGATCACAAAACTTCGATGATCAAAGCTCTTGCAGCAAATGGTAAGAAGACAATTTCAGACAGAGGTTGCCAACATTTATTATCATTTGGATCTAGAATGTTCCCAAAAATTCTCATGTGCTCAGGGGGGTGGAGGTTTTTGGGGGTGATGGGATCATGAAGGCACTGTGTTTATCAGCAGATCAGTACATGGATGAATCCATAGCTGACTATGCTGCTAGGTGGGGTCTGGCGGAAAGAGGCAGGGTGCTGGAGGAGTGCTATGGGTGTATCTCCCCACCTGCTCCTCCCCTTGCTCTGCTCCCTGGGCACCGCGATGCAAGCTCCTTTCCTCCGCCGGATCCTTGCACTCTGCTCTCCCTGTCTTGAAGGCAGTGGTCCATGGCCTCAATCTACTAAAATCCACGAGGCAAAATAACCTCTCCACAACTTCAAGTTGTGGGTGTCAGGTGCTTTGTTCTAGGGATGAGAAAGTACATAAGACACTATTTAACAGATTCAAAGAACAGGGGACCTCTGTAATGCTTAGAAAGGAATAACAGTGTCAGTCTCCACAGAATGATCAAATAAATGGTGAATACTTAAATTCAAAAAATGTGTTCCTGGAAATGACACATTGTTGTTAATTCCCTTTAAAATACTCCCCCTCCCTTTAAATTCACTTATCCCAGAGCTCGTGCCACTTTCTGAAGCAGTTCTAGAAGTGTGTAGTGTCTTCAGTTGCACTGTCAGTCTTTTATAGATGCCAGTGTCCTGAATCCATCCAAAGCATTTGACTTTGGGGAAGAGCCAGCAGTCTAATGATCCAGCCAGGGACAGAGAATCTAGCAGTGTCTACAGTCTTTTATAGATGCTTATAATCTAAGTGTCTTAGAAAAGAGAAACTTTACAGACCTGCTTTACAAAATGGCAAGAAAAATGGGATAGATACATTCAATGTGAGAAGGAGTGTGTTGATGAAGATTAGTGACAATGTGTCTTTTACTTTATTGATTTTTAATTGTTAAGTAGGCCCTCTGCTTTTAGGTCACCACTTGTACATTCTGGTTAGTACTTTTTAATCACCCCTTGTACACTCTGTTTAGTCCACAGACATCCGCAATTTATCCTTATTGCCTGGAGTGATCACTAGAGCATATGTACCCTCTGACTTTCAAAGATGCTCCAGTTTGGATGATTAATGATATGGTTCCCTAGCAACAAAGTGCCTTTAGCTCTTGTGCCTGGTGAAGTGGGCTATGGGGAGTAGATCCTGTGGTTCATCTCCTAAGGCTGGACGGCTAATTACACGAATGAAGACCTAGACATGAAAGAAATTCAGAAGAGCTGTAGCCATAGCCAGTCTTCACTATGTATTTTATCTGAAAACCTAAGGTCTCTGGGCTGTCACCTTTTCTTTAGAGTGGCATGAGGTCATAACTCAGGCGTGTGGCTTTTTCATCTCTCCAGAGAGAAATGGCTGAGGAGAAAGCTTCAGGTTAAACCTAAATATTGCATGGGCCAAAATCAGTAAAGGGGCTTTGGAAAATAGAAATTCTTAGGTATCAACATCAGATTATTGGTGAGAAATCTGTGCAGTTGGAGACACAGAATCTGTGTTTCATTCTCCAAGATATTCTGGAGCCTGGATTGACTGAATCTTGAAATAAAGACAGACCTCTAACACTTGTGCTATTTTAAGTAGGTGAGATATTTTATTTTATCTTTTTCCATAATTTTATTGAGGAACAAATAGCAATGAGACAGTTTCAAATCAAATTAGTAGGACAGATTCAACAACTAATACATTGCATATTTTTTTCTTAGTAGTTATTTGTTGTACAAGGTGGAGACATGATATTCTATCTACAAACACTATTAGAGCAGATCCCTCTGTTCATTGAATTAAGAGTGTACCTCTATACCTATCTTTTTTTTCAAAGCTGATTTATAGGACAGTTTCAATAATTAATACTTTTCACATTGTTATCTTCCTAGCGATTATCCATAGTAGAAGAAGCAGACAGGATATCCTGTCCAAACACTATTAGTGCAAATCTTTCTCCTCATAAAATTATGCAAAAGTAGCTGCATAATATTCCTAACTATTCGGTATATACAAATACAAAATGGTCTTTCTTTTGTATCCTCTTTTTTTGTTTACTCCTGTCAGAGATGGGTATTCTATTGGCATTCAATTATTATAGGTGCTTGGATTCAGCAAAACACTCCAACAGAGTCCAGCAGTCCACAATAGTAGTGGGTTATCCACAGAAGTTGTTGACTTGAGCCATTTACAGCTCAGCATTTTATTTTATGGCTTTATTTTATTTTATTTTTAATATTTTTATAATCCTGTTTTTTTCTTTTTTGGCAGAACCAGGGATTGAACTCAGACCCTTGTGCTTACCAGGGAAGCGCTCATTCTACTGAGCCATCTCCCTGGCCCCTTATGGCTTTATTTTATATACCTCATTTTTATGCTTTTCTGCTGGATGGTTAAGATGAAGATAAAGCAAGACCTATATAACAGGAAATGTAGCTTTTGTATCTGATGAGGTCAGTCAAGTCCCCTCAGGGTTTATCCTGTAACCCTGCACCTCGCTTTGTAGATCCTTCATTAGTGTCACCATGTGGATGAGTCACAGCCATTGCTTAACCAGTTTGCTCTCTGTAAAAGCCTGAGAGAAAGTTTTCTCTCCCTGTGACTCTCCCTAGGCACACCATAGATCATTGATGAAATTCTTCTGTGGCTCCATGATCTCCTTGATCAAAAAATTTGGGGCACAACTGAGTTACATGATGTAGCAGTATAGGTTCTCTTATGTCCTAAGTCTTCACTGACCTTGAAAGGCTAGGGCCAAAATGTTGGTTGACTTTGCAGCCCTTCCATTTATCCAATTTTTAATGTGAAAACTTAGGTTGTTAACCATCCAGAAGAGAAGCTGATTATGACCCTGCAACATCTGCAGTTTGGTTTACCCTCACTATCTGTCTAAATATCAAACGTCATAGGCATAACATGGAACAGATTTTTTCCATCAAGTATGGACTTTAAATCCTTACAGAATATGGGGGAAAAATTTAAAAATAGTAATATACACATATTATTACATAGAAATTTAGAAATCTAACCATATACAGACTTGTAGCAGAATAGTCCTATAACATTTTTTTCCTTGTATTTTTTTTTCATTTATTACCCTTCAAAAAATTTTTTTACTTGTAAGACAGTATGGTAATAATTGGTATGTCATGACAGGAAGCATGTATTTAGCAGACCAGAATGGCAGTTATTCCAAGTATGACCCTTCTATTACACATTGCTATCTTCAGTGCAGTTGCTTGGTTCACAGGCATAGCTGGTCGGATTGAGATTCCTACCATTTAACTGCTACTTTTAAAAACCTGCTGATGTTTCTCAGGATCATTGCCTTGCCCATCTTGTGTGTACAAATGTACGGCTTTATCCCTGTCCTGTTTCCCAGCTTTTCTCCTTACCCACTCCTCATTGTACAATCCTCAAGTTCTCGCTTTCTTTTTAGTTGCATTATAGCTTTCTATTTGTAATTCTTCTTTTGATTTCTTATATTAGGGGCAGCATATGCTGTTTGTATGGTAGGTCTGGTTTATTTCACTTATGAGTACATCTTTGAGTGTCATCCACTTAAATATAAATGCTTCAAGTTTATCATTCTATATAACTGAGTAATACTCCATTGTATAAAAATACCACATCTTTTTAAACCATTCCGCAGGTGACGGGCATTTTGGTTATTTCCAACATTTGGCTATATAGACATCAGTACACATATATCACTATAATATGAAGTTTTCAGTTCCTGCAGGAAAATTCTCAGTAGGGAAATAGTTGGCTTGAATGGGATTTCCAGTCTTAGTTTTGTGAGGACTCTCCACACTGATCTCCAAAATGGTTGCATCAGTCTACATTCCCATGAGCAGTGGAGAAGGGTTCCCTTTTCTCGTATCCTCTCCGCAATTTGTTATTGGTTAATTTTTTATGATAGCTATTCTATCTGGAGTGAGATGGTATCACAATGTTGTTTGAACTTGCATTTTACAGATGGCTAGTGAGGTGGAGCATTTTTTCATCTATTTATGCACATCTTTAATTTCGTCCTCTGAGAAGTATGTATTCATCTTGGTTGCCCATATCTGGACTGTGTCTTTAAATTTGACAGCCCTAATGTATTTTAATTCTTTATAAATTCTAGAGAGCAGATTTTTGTCTCACTGCTTGTTCATTAAGATGTTTTGAATTTGTGGGTTGTCCTTTCACGCTGTTAATAATTTCCCTTGATGTGCAAAAATTTCTCAATAAGAGTTGGTCCAGTTCTTAAAGTCCTTAATTCTTTAAAGTATTTTCCATGCAAATACATGTTTTTTCATGAACTCTTTGCCTACCCCTATGTCTTCAAGAGTTCCACCTACTTTCTCTTCCAGGAGATTGAGTGTTTCTGTTTTAATGTTTGGATCTTTAACTCATTTTGACTTTAGCTTAGTGCATGGTGATAGACCTGGGTCAAGTTTTAGTTTTCAGCATGTAGAGAGTCAGTTTGACAAGATCATGCTGATTTTATCACAGTATCTTTGTAATATAATTTCAACTCAGGAATTATATTATGCCATGTCTTTGTTGGCCAGGATTGCCTTTGCTATTCTAGGTCTTTTCTGGTTCCAAATAAATTTTAGGAACGATTTCTCTAGGTCTGAGAGGTATGTTGGTGGCAGCTTGATAGGGATTGTATTTAATCTATACAACAATTTTAGGAGTGTGGCCATCTTCATGATGTTGGTTCTTCCTATTCAAGAGCAGGGAATATCTTTCCATTTTCTGAAATCCTCTACGATCTCTTTTCTTAGGGTAATTTTCCATGAAAAGCTCTTTGACTTTTTGGTTAAGTGAATTCCAAGGTATTTCATTTTCTGCGGTGTTATTTTAAAACGTATTGTTTCTATTGTTTCCCTCTCAGTGTGTTTGTTATCTGTGTACAGAAATGCTATTGACTTTTGAGTATTGACTTTGTATCTTGCTATGCTACTGAATTCCCGTATCAGTTCTAGGAGCTTCTTGGTGGAGTTTTTTGGGTCTTCCAAGTAAAGTATCATGTCATCTGAAAATAGTGATAATTTAACTTCTTCAGTACCTATTCATATCCCTTTATTTCTCCTTCTTGTCTAATGGCTGTAGCAAAGATTCCAAAACTATATTAAATAGAAGGGGTGATAGAGGACATCCTTGTATTGTACCAGATCTAAGAGTAAAAGATTTCAGTTTTTCCCCATTTACAATTATATTAGCCATTGGATTGTCATAGATGTCATTTATCAAGTTGAAGTAGAGGCTTTCTATTCGAATTTTCTGTAGGAGTGTGAACATGAATGAGTGCTGGACTTTGTCAAAAGCTTTTTTTTGGCTGACAAGAGCCCTCCAGAATAAAACCTGAGCACAAGCATGAGTGAGACTCTCTATTTTGCCCCTGGGACCCCTGCAAACCCCTGAAGTTCCCACCCCCAAGCCCACCAAGCAAGTGAGAACTTTTGCAACTCTCTTGGCAACTGATCCAGCCCAGAACCACCCAGTGAGTGTGTGGAGAGCTTCTGTGCTCCCTGGTGCTCCCTGGGCCAATGGCACAACAGAGGGGCACCACAGGTTCACTTCAAAGAGCTGCAACAAAAAGGAGTTGAACATAACAGCTAGATCCAGGCAAGGTATAACTGGATAAAGTTAAATTTAATAGATCTGCACCCAAATTTCATTAGGTGCTAAAGTTATAACTGCATCCAAGCTCTACACCAAAGTACAGAGGTCAGTGCTATACAAAATGACAAAGACAAGGAGCAAAATGCAATCTCATGCCTTGAGCCCACGCATGACAAGTTCAGAAGACACTACTTCAGATGAAATGAATGAATTAACAGTGTCACAAGCAAAGAAACAATAGCAGAAAGGTAAAGAGGAACTCAGAGCAGTATTAATTTCTGAAATAAAAAACAAAATCTCTGAAATCATAGCATCTGAAGTAAAGAATCAAATATGGACATATATGGAGGAAGCTTAATTTGAAAAAAAAATTCTGCTGTAAAAGAACTAATAGCTACCTCTAAAGAAGACATTGATTAAAAAAATAGAGATTAGAAATATGATGGATTCATTGAATGAGCAATGTAGGAAAGAAACAGATCACATGAAGTAGAGTCAAGGATATATAGAAGAACTTAAAATCTCAATCACAAGTCTACAAAACCATTTGAGTCAAAGCGAAGATAGAGTTACAGATCTTGAAGACACTGGTGTACCTAGTGAAAAGGTAAGAAAGGATCTCTTAAAAACAACTAGGATGCAGGAAAAAATAATCCATCATCTGCAAAACTATGCCAAGATGAACAATGTGAGACTAATAGGCATCAATGAGAAAGAATGAGTCAATACAAATGATACAAAACGAATATGGGCAGAAGCAATATCAAAAAACTTCCCAAATATGAGGAAACAATCTGACATTCAGGTAACTGAAGTATACAGAATGACAAATAACTTCAACCTAATTAAAAACACACTGAGACATATAATAGTCAAGATCCCAGAAATCCAGCACAAGAATAATATACTGAAAGCTGCTAGAGAAAAGAAGCAGATCATATTCAAAGGAAAACACATCAGAATTACAGCTGACCTCTCTGCACAAACTATGAAAGCAAGGAGAGCATGGAGCAGAGTATTTCAAGTCCTCTATGAAAACCAGTTCCAGTCCAGATTACTATACCCTGCAAACTTTCAAGTTTGACTGAGAACAGAAATACTTCCATGACAAAGAAGAATTAAAGAATTTCATGATGACAAAGCCATCCCTACACAGGCTACTGAAAGATGTCCCAGAGAGGGATCACAATGACCAGAACTCCATGAGCAAGAACAGAAGGAACCCACTAAATAGGGCAAACAGTTAAACACAGGACAAAAAGGAGTAAACAGCAACAGGTAAAAACTATGTCAATCATAGTTCAACACATCTCAAGTATAACCATCAATGTAAATCGACTCAGTTTGCCAATTAAGAGAAATAGACTGGCACAGTGGATTAGGAAACATAACCCGACAATATGCTGTATACAAGAAGCACACTTAATTCAAAAAGACATTCATAGGCTTAAAGTCAAAGGATGGAAAACAGTACTACATGCCCCAGCACCTCAGAAAAAAGCAGGAGTAGCAATTCTGTTCTCAGACAGTCTCAACTTCAAACCAAGAAGGACGAAACAAAATACAGAAGGCCACTATATATTGGTTAGGGGGAAAATTCAAGAGGAAGATGTAACACTCATAAATATCTATGCACCAAACACAGGAGCACCCAACTATGTAAGACAAATCTTAATGGACATGAAAAATCTAATATTGAAGGCCACAATCTTAACACCCCCTTATCTCAAAAAGGTAGGTCAACCAAACAAAAATTAGCAAAGAAGTAGCAGAACTGAACCAAAGCTTGGGACAAATGGACTTGGTGGACATATATAGAGTGTTCCACCCAACTACAGCTGAATACACATTTTTTTTCAGCTGCCCATGGGTCATTTTCTAAAATACACCACATACTAGTCCATAGGTCATGCTCAAGTATATGCAAAAAAAACCCAGAAATTATCCTGTGCATACTATCTGACCACAGTGCAATGAATCTTGAAATAAATGACAAAAGAAACCAGAAAAAAAACCCTAAATACATGGAAATTAAACACACACTATTCCGCAATCAATGAATCACAGATGAAATTAAACAAGAAATTCAACAATATCTACAATTTAATGAAAATTCATGCAATACGATGAAAGCAGTTACCAGAGTGAAAATCATAGCTATGAATTCACACATTACAAAAGCAGAATGGGAACAAATAAACACCCTAATGCTGCATGTCTGACATCTAGAAAAGGAAGAGAAAACCAAACCCAGAGCCCAAAAATGGGAAAAAATCATAAAGATTAGAGCAGAAATTAATTCAATTGAGATGAAGAAAACAGTTCAAAGAATCAATGAATCAAAAAGCTGGTTCTCTGAAAGACTAAGTAAAATCAATAAGCCCCTAGCTAACCTCATCAAAAAGAAGAAAGAAAAAATTCAAATACAAGCAATAAGGAATGAGAAGGGTGTAATCACCGCAGACCCAGTGGAAATTCAGAAGACTGTCAATAGCTACTTTTAGAATCTTTATGGACACAGAAGAAATGGACAGATTCCTCGAAAGGTAAATTACAAAAACTGAATGAAGAAGATACAACAACTCTCAATAACCCAATAAAATACAAAATGCAATAAAAAACCTGCTGACAAAGAAAGGTCCAGGGCCTCATGGATTCACGACTGAATTCTTGGGGCAGGTGAGATATATTAAATAGCACAACTGAACACAAATATCTCACTATGAAATTTAAATCCTCAGACACCTGACTCAACTTACCTTAACTTAATGAATTTCTAACCTCATCTACAGCTTGTCGCCAGTTTCTGCTTAAGGCTGGGTCAAAGTAGACAGCGGTCTGCTACTGAGCATTAGAGAAGGCTGGAATCAGGGTCTGAACCATTCTTTTTTTTTTTTTTTTTTTTTTTGTTTTTTTTGAGACAGGGTCTCACTATGCAGTTCAGGCTGGCCTTAAGCTCACTTTGTAGCTCAGGCTGGTCTCGAACTCACAACAATCCTCCTGCCTCAGCCTCCCGAGTGCTGGGATTATAAGCATGCGCCACCACTTAACAAGGGTCTTCCTGGCAGCCTGACAATGAAGTGAACATAAACACAGAGAGGACAATACCAGAGCAAGCAACAGTGGATTAGGGACCTGCCCAAACTCTATGTGATTTGTAGCTCTTGAAATTGGCTACAGGAATGCCAAAAGGTTCTGAATTTTTGAAGAAGATATATCAAAGTTATGTCTTTTCATAAACTCTCATGCTGGTTCCTAACAGGACAGGATGAAAGGTAGAGAAGATCACCCTTCAAAATAGGTAGAAAGTTACTGAGAAATAATAAAGAAATTTTTGTACCTTCTGCTCTTTAAATATTTTTTATTTAATTTTGTCCTTTTTTTCATATTTAGCTTAATTTTTCTGCTCCAAAAGCATCCTCGGTTTAGCCAAGGGTTGCTGGCTTTACTTTGCTGTATACTGAGAGCAGTATGAACAGAAGGGAAATGTGAACCCCAGGCTGGGGGTATTGCTGCCAGCAATAAAGCATGCACATCACTGGGCACAGCTGAGCCTCGCAGATGACTTTTCAGTTTGAATTAACCCACTGGCATCAAATCGTTAAGGAATAAGGTAGTGCTGGGTAAGGACCATGGCTGTAAGACACTGTTCATATCTACTTTTCTGGGGAATTGCCGAAGCACAATGTTAGTGTATCTCTGTGATGATTTCAGATATTTGATCTATCCAGATCTCTGCGTTTCCTTGTTTGCCTCTATTTTTATCTTTTGAAGGCTGGAAGAGCATTAAACCGTGTATGGCTTCATTTCCAAAAGGCTCTTTGGTAGTGGGGTCAGGCTAAAAACTCTAGCAAAAACCTATCTCTTGCCATATCCTAATAACGTTCTTTTGTCATGGGCCTGATTCATGGTGATTATCTCGTCCCAGGTACATTTAAACCTTTGTTGAGAATCAGAACTACCTGGGAGAAATTTCAAATGACACTAATGTCCAATCCCTATCCATAGCAGTGAGCATACAATGTCTGTAGAGAGCCTCTGGACATGAATGTTTAAGGTTTTCGTAGAGATCCCAAGTGCAAGGTGACTAATTATGACTGGAGTGTTGGGGCCTCAGCATTAAAGACAGGGATGTGCTGAACAGTCAGGGTCACCTTCGGGGGCAAGATTCCCTTCAGACATTTGCCAGCTGGCTCCTTGTCCCTGTATTACCATACCTGAAAATTCTGGGTCCTGCTCCCACCACAGAGATCTTTCCAATGGGTTTCTCTAATGCAGTTCAGAACTGCATCAGATGCATTTCTGCTGTTGGCAGAAAAAAGAACACTTACCTGGAATGCCATTACTGTAGTCTAACAAAAGAATGTATACGTAATGTAAGAAGAATAAACCTAACCTAAGAAGATGGGAGGCCGGGCGTGGTGGCGCATGCCTGTAATCCCAGCACTCGGGAGGCTGAGGCAGGAGGATTGTTGTGAGTTCGAGACCAGCCTGAGCTACAAAGTGAGCTTAAGGCTAGCCTGAACTGCATAGTAAGACCCTGTCTCAAAAAGACCAAAAAAAAAAAAAAAAGGGAAAAAAAATGCAGTGGATCCTACTCTGCCTGTGACCAGAGCAACAGCAACAACAAAATTTTTGAGATGATATAAAAGGAAAAGTAGTAAAGAGGCATTTTAAAAATAGCACTCTCATATTAATTTTCTTATTCTTATTTCTTTTTATAGCATTTTATGAAGAGATTGAGGCTCTCTGCAGTACTTTCCTTCCTCATCTTGGGAGAGTCAGCTTTGGTTTTCCTTTAGATGTTCTACCTACAGCAAACCCAAAGGAGGGAGAAAGGGTAAAGGAAGTTGATAGACGGAGACCTAACCAGTCCTGGTTAGAAAGATTATGATGCAGCACCAGAGAGCAAGGGATTTTAGAAGGGCCAGTCTTCATACTTGGGTAATTGTTGGCTTTAGACAGTGACCCATATGTTGGAAGAAAGAGAAAGTTAGTTTTCTCTAGACCAGCACATAGCCAGAGGGCCCATCTCAACAAGATGGGATTTTTTGTTTGTTTTTCTAATGTATTTAGTACAGGATGTATAGGATCTCACTGCACAGATCAGACTCCAAGTGATCCTCCTATTTTCAGCCTCTCAAGAGCTGGGATTACAGGCACGTGTCATCATGACCAGTCTCATTGGCTGTGTCAGCACACCCCGGTGGCAGGGCCAGCATGCAGTACACTGCAAATCGAACCCCCAGGCCTGGCATCTGCATAAGCAGGTGCTTTAGTCCACTGAGCTACCTGTCAGGCCTTCAAGATGGGATTCTTAATACAAGTTTGGGGAATGTTTTTGAAGTACCAGTGAGAGCCCACCCAGACCTGTGCTTTATGACTTGGGTGAATGGGCCACCTCCAACCCAGAGGGCTACAGGAAAAAGAGCCCTCCACAGCCCAGCAAGAAGTCAGGCTTCTGTTACTAGAGGATGTGACGCAAGAAGTAAAGCAGGAAGGCGCCAAAGTTGTGTGGGATAGAAAAAGGGAAACTTGGTACTTTCAGGCCACTCAGCTGCATGCCTTAAGTTTCAGAGAAACAAAAGAGACAAGTCCTCTCCCTCTGCCATATTGCAAAGGTAGGAGGCAGAAGGTTTTCATCAGAAACTGGTTTGGACTAGGGGTCTCTCCATAAAGGATGTCACAGGCTCATTTCCTGGGATGCTGGGAATCTTGTCTATGTACAGGTGTTTACTGCAGCTGGGCCTGGCAGTGTGGTCCAGGTGTTGTCTACTAATTCCTCAGTGCCTGAGTTCTGGAGGCTTAGGGCAAAGGCAGCTAGAGCCTTTCCATTTGTGATAGAAGATGGCCTTACCTGTTTCTGTTGTATTTATCTATTTTCTAACTATTTTACAACCCCGTGCTCTCTAGGTCAGTTTTTATGACCTGAATGTGAAACCTGATCCTGTTCCTCAATATACTCCTCCCAAGCCTCCCCCAGCAAAGCCAAGCACTATGTGTGTTGAGGGCTGTTTCTCCAAGTGTGGTCTGAGGACCACCCACAAGAAGGAGGCCTTGCCTGGTGCCTCATGATTTGCAAACTCCTTGAAATGCTCTCAGTCACATTCCAGTTTGAAATGAAAGACTGGAGGATCCTGTCTTGTCACCTCTCATTGCCTCCTAATTGATTGTTCCTGGTTTCCTCCCTGACCTTTAGTCGCTCACTTACTAAAACCCTTGAGAAAGTGGGCTCTGCCAGAACAAAAGGATTTGTCTCTGTAACTCACTGGTGCAAGTGACTGAATAAATATTGATTAAAAAATGAAATGATGTTTGAAGATTTGTTCTGTGGCAGCCAGCCGGCCAAGGGCAGAGGATGACCCCACAAACTAGTCAGGCACGGGCGGCCCTTTCAGCATATGGTTTCTGTAACTCGGGTAGGGAGGGGAGCAGGAGACTGTTCGCCAGACTACACTGACAGTTTTAATAAAGTGCAAAGCGTATTATGAGAAAGTGTGGTAAGAATAATAACAGGGTTGCAGATTAGACTCAGGAAGCTACGGAAGAGAGGGAGAAGCATGGCACTCCGTCTTTCCCGCTCGGGTACATGGGAACCACAAGGTCTCCCAAAGGACAAGAAAGGTGAGAAGTAGGCTGAGCGCCCCCCCTGGGGCCAAGGGAGCTCATGTGCACATGGAGCAGGAGGACACTGCCCACGGAACAGGGAGATAAGTCCCGACAGTCTGGGAGGATTTGTTTCAGTCTCAGCAGGAGATACACACCTTTCCCAGGATTTGCGGCTTCAGCCAATATAATGTACAGTAAAGTCCAGAAAAAAAAAAAAGGTTGAGCTTATGTACAGCATGGCAGAAAGGGGGTCCACGGAGGCTGACAGGCCATGGTGCAACCAGCAGCCAGACCAGTAGAAAAAAGACAGACAGACAGATGGACAGACAGGAGCTGAGACTCATATGGCCAGATCAAGGGCGCTGGGAGCTAAGTCCAGCAGCAGAGCCCCGGGGCCTTGGCGCCTTCCTGCTCTACTCCTCCCTTTGCTGGCCCTTGCTGTTCTTCTTCAGCAAGGTTCTCTATCTTTTCCTCCTCCTCACTCGATTCAGTTCTCCTCAAAAGGAAAGCTTTTGTTTCATCCCATTGCTCTTTTCTTTCTAGGGTTGCACAATGTTAACATTCCCCTCACCCCATCCCCCATCTCCTAGACTACTAGAACTTTCAGAGCTAAAGTCAATGTCCAGTTAAAATAAAGAGATCTCCCCAGGAACTGAGTCACTTTGTTTCCTGTTTCTTTTTTGTTTAAAAAAAAAAAATGTCTATTTTAACAGCTGCAGTGCAATTGTTTCTATTCTTGAGAACTGCCATAACTTTGGGGGATGCTTTATGCAGATATAAATTATGATGACCTAAAACATATGTGTCCATTTACTCCTACCCACTAAGCCTTTAATTCTCCCCCAGCGCAGTCACATTGTTATGGAATCAGCCCCTCCTATCAGCTGTTTCCAATCTCCATGACAACTTTTTTTGTGGCTGTTCACTACAGACACCCACGTACCTGTAGGGCCTCGTGTCCCCCTTCAGTTCTTCTTGCTTTCCACTTCTGGCTTGACCAGAGGCTCCCACCCCTCCCCTGACCCTTAAAGATTAATGCTTATTTCTCTTCCCTAGCACTGAAGCCTCACCTTCTCTCCCAGATCATGGTCATCATAAAGCACATGTCCTTTTAGCGGATTTGGGGTCATCTCTCTTTTCCAAAACAGAAACTTCCAGAAAAGCCAAGCACGGTGTTAGGTGGGGAATTAGGTGGAACTCAGCTCAGAGATTCCTACATCCAGCCCCCAATTCCTTTGAGTAATGAAATGAACTCAACCAAGGTCTCCCTTTGTGTATTTCTGTTCCACTTCTTGGTAAACGCAGGCACGCTCATTCATAACAAAGGCTTCTAAGCCCAATATTGCTCATCCTGCATTTGACAGTTGTGCCTCCCAAACCCTTTGAATCTTAAATTAGTGTCACTAAATGTTATGATTCATTGCTCTAACTCTTTCTCAGGACTGTGGTATTTCTTTTAAACAACTCTTCCATTAAGGTAGAAGAGCCTGAGTGGAACACACACATATGTTGCCCCAAATCTCCCGCTCTGTAGGTGGCCCCATCATGTTTGCTCTAAACACAGTCTCTGGGAGAGGGAAAGAAGGAGAGTCAGGCTTGCTTGTTCATCTGCTCCTAAAACATAATTTTCAGTGGATACCAATACTTCTGCACAAAGTAAAAGGATTCCATCCTCCTTTTACTAAAAGAAAGTAAGAAACAATGTACAAGAGGCATGAATGTGGCTGTGTGCTATAATATCTCAGAGTTCTTCAGTCTCAAAGATGAACTTTATCTTAGCCCGGTTTGACTCTGATAACAAATGTTTGTTAAACAGGTCCTGTTTTGGAGTTTGGAACACCACAGTAAGCTTCTTGGGGAGTTTATAGTGCAAAAGAGATGGACAGTAAGACTTCTTTATGTAGTATAACGTTGGATCATGCTGTATGTTATTTTTTTTAAAAAGAAGGTAATTTTAGATGACATAATGAGGAATGTTGCCTGTGAGAAGTATTATCTGAGCAGAGACCTACATAAAAGGAGAGAGCTTCTCTCCTCCTTTGCTAGCAGCAAACATTGATTCTTCCAACAGAGCTGTTAACAATCCGCCATTCAGAACTCGAGGACCTCACTGACATTTAAGGAGTGTTAACATGTGTAACAAACCCTCTTCCCGTCTTGTTCCAAAAATGTCTATCTTTCCTGCAACAGAGTGGAAACTGTGAAACAGAGAATAGAATGAACAGCTTTTGCCCATTACTGAAGAGTCTACTGATGTAGGGTCAGTTGTCTTCTCTCATCACAAATACATAGTGTTTCTCTTCCTAATGCTTATTTTGT
Organism: Ctenomys sociabilis; assembly: GCA_004027165.1. Lineage (NCBI taxonomy): Eukaryota > Metazoa > Chordata > Mammalia > Rodentia > Ctenomyidae > Ctenomys > Ctenomys sociabilis. The sequence continues at coordinate 96,434 of PVKA01002524.1, read as the reverse complement.
GTGAGTTCATAGCATCTCTTGAGTGGTTTATGATTCACTTAGAGTAGTAGATCTCAGCAGCTATCTAGACTGGGCAATCCTAACTATGAGCTTTAACTGGTCAGCGTTGGTATACCATATATGCACACTTGGATTTCAGGTTTTCTTGGATAAAATCCAATTTCATAAATAAAAACTGCATTCTTTTCTCTTTTTTCAGTTTTAGTTCAGATTGAGACAGGTTCTTACTACATCACCTAGGCTGGCCTAAAATTCACAATCCTATTGCCTCAACTTCTTAAGACCTTGAACTTAAAATTCTGTGTCTGTCTCTCTTCCTTCTCTCTCTCTCCTCCTTCTCCCTTTTTCTTTCTTTCCCTCTCCTCCCTCTTCCATCCTTTCCCTCCCTCTCCCTCCCTCTTCCATCCTCCTCTATCTCTGCCTCTGCCTCTATCCCTGTATCTTTTTCACATCCATGCGTGTGTATTTACATATGTGTGTTGACTTTCTATGTCAGTGTCTCCTTATTATTGCATGCATGAACACCAAGCTTGCCTTCACTGGCTTAGTACGCCTAGAAGAACTTGTCTTGTCCAGTAGTTCCATCAAATTCCCATGACTGAATTTAATTGTGTTAACTTGTAACACTAATCACCTTGTAACCTATCATGAAATAGGTTACAAGGTGATTAACCTATCACCTTGACTGAAATGTGAAAGACTACTTCAATACTTACCACTGAACTCTAAGTCCTTGGAAGCTATGGATAAACTTCATTTATATGAACTGAGAAATGGGAAGCTTGACCTCTGTAGAAAAACTGTGTAAAGGGGAAAAGTAGGCTAGGTAGGTAAAATCAGCAGATATCAACTAAAACCCACCTTGTAAACACTAGCCCCACTGAGGATATTGATTTTAGTAGTCTAATTTTAATGATATTACAAGTGTAAATAATCCAGGCTTCCATCTTCATAGTTGTCTTTGATGGCAGCCTCCTGTTCTTTGTTCCTTATCAACATTTAGTAAGTATTAAGATTACAAATGTATTCTGCCTAAAATCCCTTTCCATCAGACTTCATTCTTCCCAATACAGTTGAATTTATTTTGAATGACAGTTCTCAGTGGACTCTGGTTCATAAAACTTCGATGCTCTCTGTGGCTAGGGACAAGAAGCCATTCTTTTTAGTCATTTCTCAATGATCAAGCCTCCCGGAACCAGCTCCAACCCACCATTCTAGATTGACACCCTGCCACTCCCCCAAATGTACCTATGGCACTAGCCAACAGGCTGTCTGCTCTGGAAACACTCTACCTCGAAAGCTTCAGCTGCTTCCTGGAGGGATGGCTCACTGCTTGGCTCTCTGCGGCATCCTTGCCATTCTTTGGACTCAACTCCAGGACCTCTAGTATGTATTTCATAAAGGAATTGTTGTATAGTTACTTAAACTGTTTTCAAATGAAAGTCTGTATCAGATGAGTGTTTTTTATTAATCTGGGAGAATACATTTCTGTCTTAAAAGATTCTGTTTCCAGATGTCATGGTGCAGTCCTGTAATCCCATCTGCTCAGGAGACTAAGGCAGGTTGAACAAAAGTTGAAGGCTACCCTGGATAACCAAACAAAACTTTGTCTCAAATATAAAATTTAAAAAGAACTAGGGATGTAGCTCAATGGTAGAGTACTTACCTAACACGTGAAGTCCTTAGTTCAATTCCCAGTAGCAAAAGGATTCTTTAATTTATGAGGTTACCCACAAAATGTTTTGGGAAACCATAAATAGGTTAAGTTGAATTTCAAAGCTCTGTTTCATACTTAAACAGAGAAAACCAGTAATCTCACAAACATTCACAATTGAGTTAGGTGAAAGAGAGAGTTGGATATCTTGTGCATCAAGGATAAGTTTGGCAACACTCATGTTTGCCTGGTCCCTAAAGAAGTCAGGCTTATGAACCCATCAGCGAAAGGACCTGGCTATGGTGGCTTGGAAAAGGGGCATCATGGCTTCACCGTCCCAACATATAACTTAGATCACAAGGCTTAAAACCTATTCAAAGATTTGGAAAGAATTTATGACAGTGGATTTGGATTTTCATGCTTTTCTAGCAACACCATTTATTAATAATTCAAAGGTGCTCATTACAGAATGAAATGTCTAAAAAAGCCTATGGGATTCTGCATGTTATAATCTCACTCCAAGACTGATCACGCAAACTAAGAACTCACTTCAAATTTCAGTTTTCTTCCCTATTCTGCATGCAACATGCATTTTTGTTAAGGCATCTCCCAGACTCTTCACTTCCAAGGGCTGATAGCTAGTGATCTGGAGAACATAATTGGAGCAATGTTGTCTTAAGAAATATTGGTCTATTTAGTAAACAATTTCTAGAAAGGGACACGATTTTAAATTCTAAACATTGCATCTACCACAGATAACTGGTTGCCAAGATACCACTATGTGCAAATTACAAAAGTGTTATGAGCTGACAGATTCTTGGTTGGAAGGAAGAGAATCCATTAAGAGGAAGACAGAGAAAAATATTTTGAAAAGGAAATACTGAAGTCTATGTGGCTCACATAAAAATACAATTATGCATTGAAGGGCCCTTTTCTTTCTTGTCCTTCTGCCAATCAGGACACCACTTGGCCTCGGCTGGATGCTTGGGTGAAGGCAAGCTGGCACCCATGCTATGATACTCACTTCCCAGGCCCTGCATAGCCACATCTCCCGGATTTCAGCCACTCCCCACACTGCAGTTTTCCTCTGCGCCTCTGATTTTCTATGCGAGTCCTTCCACGGGCGTGCTTTCTAAGTGTTTTCTAGAACCATCCCTCTGTGGGATCCCTTGTGTGTTCCACACCATGAACTTACCTCTCTCCTACCCAGCTTGCCTATGAGAACTCACTATATTTTTGGAGACGGTGGGAAGCCTGTGATTCTTCTTCCACATAAGAATACAGAGCTCATAAAAGTATTCACTTCCCAGCACTGCTGCAGTGCTGCAGTGTGGGGCCGGGGGCCCAGGGGTCTTGTGTGATGCGATCCCTGCCTCTCAGGTCCTTGCTCTCACTCAGGGTAGGAATGCATGAGTGTGACCAGGGTGACTTAAAATTTAAGATATTTTGCTCTATGCAGAATAAGGAACTCAGAGAGCAAGAGTAGTGTGAAGCAGAGCTTTACTTATTGCAAAGGCTGGGACAAAGCTGCTGAGCTGCAAGTTTGCTCAGCAGGATGAGCTGGAACTAAGTGAGATTCTCTGAGGGTGTCCTTGAGCCACCCGGCTTCATAGACATTTTTAGACAATCCAGGCCTTATCTTTGTTTTGTTATTTTTATGTATTTGGTACAGGGTCTACAGGGTCTCACTACACAGATCAGACTCACAGTGATCCTCCTGTTTTCAACCTTCCAAGAACTGGGATTACAGGTATGCGCCACCACACCAATCTCAATCATGTCTCAGCGTGCCCCTGGGGTGGGGCCAGCATAGCACTCTGGGGATCGAAGCCTGGTCCCTGTGCCTGCCTAAGCAGGTACTTTAGTCTGCTTAGCTGTCTGGCTAGCCCTCTAAGTCTTAGTTTTTGTTGCTGGATTGACTTTGTTGCTAGTGTGAACTAAGGTTTATGTAGACTTAGGAAGCTTTCAATGTAGAAAAGTAGGTGTTCATAAGAATACTGTCCTACCTGTAAGGGCTTCCTAAAGGGAAATTTCTAGTGACCAGCTGGTCATTTCTATAGTGGTACACCACATCAGCCATGCCACATTAGTTGCCCTAGGACTCTGCCCATCTCCCCTCTCATTGTCCCTATATTCTTCCCTCCCCCGACTGGATCTGGATTATCACACTGCCACAGGTCAGGGAACAGGTCTTGTCTTCACCCCCTTGAGATTGAGTGGGTATTATTGCCAGGGTTCGGTCTTATGGGCTAATAGGAATTGGGCAGGGATAGTAATCTGCACTGGCAGCGTGGCCTGCACAGAGGCTGGTGTCAAGCCCAGACGTCAGCTCTAAACCACAAAGCTGCTAGGAAACTGCTTAATGCTCACAGCCACAGTTTGCATTTTCTACCCTCTGAAAAAATGGGTTGATTTTTTAACCTTCCCCAGAGCTCCCTTCTGACCCAACACTGCTGTAACAAATCACCATAAGCTTAGCATCTTAAAGTTATTTTCTTACAGGATCTCAATTGAGTCTTGGAAGATTAAAATAAGGGTGTCCACTGGCTGCATTACTTCTTGCAACACTAGAAGAATCTCTTTGTTGTTGCGGTTCTTGTTTTGCCTGTGACAGCTTCCGGCAAGCCTTCACTCACGGCTACACCACTCCAACCTCCTTCTGCTACCACAGCTCCTTCTCTGACCCTGAGCAATCTTCCATCTACATTTCAGGGCTACCCAAACGGGCTGATCATCTCCCCACCTCAAAATCTTTAGCGTAACTACATATACAAGCACCCCTTTGCCGTAATAATATAAAATACTCACAGACTCTGGGGATCCTGCTATGAACATTCTGAGAAGAGGAAGGCATCATTATTTCTTAGTCCCAGCTGGGGAGAGGGGAGATAAAGTTTTGCCTTGGTCCTGTTTCTGTTGATCTCTTTAGACCACTGCTCTACAATAGGCATCAGAAAATGTTTCTTCTAAACGTCTCTATAGTGAGTATTTTAAGCTTTGCGGGCCAAAAGATAAAAATGAAGTATAGGTGTTTATATAATGACTGAAATTGATATAGGTGCTTAGAATTCCATTTACAATGTGACTTTTTAAAAATGCAAAAGCTATTTTTAGCTGGTAAGCAAGCAGTACATAAAGAGGCAGTGCTGGGATTTGGCCTATGGGTTGTAATTTGCTTCTCATCTTATAAAATACTTCCTCCGAAGCTCATTTTATTCAGCGTTATTTTGCCTTTGTCACTTAGGGATAAGACTACTCACCCTTCCACACATAGTAAGGAGGCGCCTCCCACTGGGAAAAGTACGCAAAAAGGCAAAAAAAATTCTCTTGGCTTCTGGGTAAGCTTGTCACTAAGCCACAAAGTGAGAATAACATATGAGAGAGAAAATATGCATCTCTTCTCTACCAAAACCCTTGATGCAAGAATGTACTATTCTCATTCAATAAATTCACTTGGGAATCTCAAGAGACTGTTGTGAGTCACCTTTTCAAACATTTGCCACATTTGATGTCACACAGGGCATATGACATCTGATACTCTCCATAAAAAGGCTAGAGACTGTAACCACAGACACAAATTGTTTTGATTATAAAGGGAAATTTTCAGTCACTCTTTTACTACATGGATGTGGCTTGAGGATTCAGAGACTGAATGTGTCCTGGCCATGGGCCCAGAGAAATCTTTCTTCTTGGAACCTCAGGGGCTCCTGTGTTTCTCAAATGATAGCTGGAAGTGAAAGTCATTTTTAATTTCACTGTTGCCAGCAGTAAAGCCCAAGCCTCTTCTCTGTCCACTTTTGAAAAAAGAAAACCAAATGGAACAACGGCTAGAAAAAGATTCTCATACAATAGTTTCTTCTCTCAGGGACACAGTGGATGCTTTTTCCCATAAAAACGAGATGAAATGTGTCTAAAGGTCAAGTGTCTGAGACCAGATGAACGTGGCTTGAAAGCAGGAGTAATAAGGGACATACAAAGTAGCTTTTCTGGAGACACAGGAGCAACCCCCGGGAATTAAGTTTCAGAAGTTCCCTTTCATTTGTTCAACCCCTAGAGGACTAGAAGATTGGCCATCAGTAAGGTTAACAACAGCCATTATAGTTCAAGAAGAAAAACCCATGGCTTTCAAGCTGTAAGAAAAATTTAAAACTTACCAGGCTGAACTGAAATTAGAAAATGCATCAAAAGCTCTACCACATGTTCATGGTTCCGTTACAGTAGGGAACGATGGCAAAGAAGTTGGAAGAGACAGGAACAAAGAAAAGATAGGAACAAAAAAAAAAGAGAATTGAAGGAAACAAAGCTTTTGTAAATAAGCAGGGAGGGGAGAAGGATTGAAGGGAGAGGAGAAGAATGGGACAAAAAGCAAGATGTATCAGGTACAGACACAAATTCCCTATGATGAATGTTATCATTATGTATATCTAAAATGTGCCAATAAAAAAGGAAATAAAAATGGTTGATGGTTGCAGGAAAAAAAGGCAGATAAATACTCATAACTTGAGAACTTAGCCTCATCACAAAAAACAAATCAAGGCTTGGGACTCTGTGTCATAACACACTGTAACAGGTTCTATTGTGTTAAGTAAAACACAGTTAGATTAAGTAGAATATATCTGTAATCTCAGCTAATCAGGAGGTGAGGCAGGAGGAACATTTGAGCCCAGGAGTTCAAAGTCAACCTGGGCAACAGTGAAACCTTGTCTCAACAAAGAGAGACAGACAGACAGACAAAATATCTAAGGAGATGTTACTGAGAGACAGACAGGTCCTGCACACATGCTGAAAATATAGAGGTAAATAAAATATAGGACACCCGTCAGAGGCTCAGACTATAGGACAGAAAGACACCTGAAGAAAAATGACCCCCGGGTATGTTCAAGAAATGGTAGGGACACTGGAAGCATTGGACTCTATCTGAAAATGGAGGGTATTCTTATCCCAGTGTGAAAAACAACTTGAAACTCTAAAAAAAAAAAAAAATCATAACTTTTCAAATCTAATTTGTCGAAGCAAGGTCATGGTACAGATTTTTCAACAGAACCCAGCAAAACCATCGATTACCTGCAAGGCTGTATTTACAATGCTTCATCCAAAACTTACAGCACAGAAATAACAGTTGATCTCTACAAGGGCTTGTTTGAGCTGCCTTACATGAGACCAATTACCTTTATCCCATCAGTTTTTTTAAAGTCCACCTTTCAATCTGTGCAATGACAATATGGCTTGGGAAGAGGAGGGAAGACATGAGAAATGAGGATAATGTTGCTTTGCCTGCAGTAGATTAAGAAGCTACGGTGGGGGAGGGATTGCCTGACATATGCTTCACTGCAACCAAGCAGAACCCCAAATACGCATATGTGTGGATGATTACTAGAATAAAATGGAGCGTCATGTATATCATAGAAGCAAAATAAGCAATCTTTAGTGCAGGGAGCAGAGACAATGAGCAAGCTGACTTCGAATTAAATGTGCGTGATTACAAAGGGGGATGAACAAAAACCCTTTATTGAATTCAAACTTAAAAGTCTGACTTAGTACAGTGCCAAGTAACTGGCCTCCCCTTGGGAGGCTGAGGAGGAGGATTATGCGTTCATAACCAGCTCTGGCAAGACAGTGAGACTGATGTTCTTTGTTTAAGGCACAGGAAAATGTCCCACAACGCTATGGTGAGAGTAGTGAGCACAGGGAGCGCAGGATATGTGGGATTAAAGGCCTTCCTAGCATCCTGGGGAAATCTTAGGAAGGCCTCCTGCTGGAGAAAAATGTAGGCCTTGAATCTTAATGATAAGTAGAAGGGTGAAAGAAAAAGAATGAGGGAGAAGTATTTTAGGCAGACATGATAGAATAGAGGGTGTGGTGGGGAATGGTTCGCCACTGATAAGGGCAAGGAGCGACACAAGAGACAGCATGGGAAGGGCCAGCCAGGTAGCTTAGCAGACTAAAGTACCTGCCTAAGCAGGGACCAGGGTTTGATCCCTGGTGTGTGTTGCTGGCCCTGCCCCTGGGGTGCACTGTATTAAATAAATACATTTTTAAAAAAAAGAAAAGAAAAAAACCAATCAGCGTGGTTGATACACGGGAAGGACAACATGCAATTAAAGCACTTTTGGACATTTTCAACAAGCAGTATTAAGAAAATGAGGGGTTTAAAAGAGGAATGGCTACATAGGCAGTTTTGTGCATTGAATCCAGATATTTGGGTGGTGGTTTCCAGGATGGATTTGATGGGTGTGTGGCTGCACATGTGTCTGTGTATATAATTCAAAGAGGGGATTTAGCACATTAGTTTGCATGATCACGGGCTGAGGAACCTCACAATGGCCATCTGAAGCCAGACAGCTGAGGAACCAGTAGCTGCTCAGTCTAAGAAACAGAGGGACCAAGAATCAAAGCCCCACAGGTTGGAGCTGAGGCCTGTTGCCCTGGAAGAGTTGCTGGTAGAAGTCTACACTCAAAGGCTGAAGAGTCCAAAGTCTGACGCCCACACATGATGGCAGCAATAAGAAATTCACAACTGAAGCACAGCCAACTAGGAATGAGCTTTCCTTTTCTTCCGTTTTTCATTCTACCTGAAGTCTCAGCCTGTTAGACAGAACTACCCGTGTTCAAGTTCAGCCTCCCCACTCAGTTTGCCAACCTACATCAAACTGTCTCTGGAAACACCCTCACAACAACAGCCAGAAGCATGAGTTACCAAGTGTCTAGGAGGCTCAATCTAGGAGAAGGCTCAATCTAGGAGAAGTGACAAAGAAGATTAACCACCACGATGCATGAATTAAAGATTGAGAAGATTTGGTAATTGGTTACATGAGTCTTAAAGGGTTTCTGGTTTTTCTGACTTGGATAATTGTGTTTATCTTGTCATTCACTGGCAGGGATTATAAGTAATAAGTCCCAGAAAGAAAAAAAAAAAATAGAGTGTGATATAAGGTTTGCCTTAAGTCTTTCCTGCTGGTGTAAAAGGATGGCACAGATTGAAGAAGTATAAACAACAGAACGTAATATACTCATGGTTGTAGTCTGGGAAGTGCAGCACAGACGCAGCACAGATGGGCCACATCTGGTGCGGGATTCCTTGTTGTATCACAAGGCAGAAGGCTAAGTACTCACAAGAAGGAGAAATTGGACTGGACCCACTGCTTTTTATCAGAAACCCAGCACCATAGTAAAGATGCTAACCCCTTCATAAGAACAGAGCCCTCGTGACCTACTTTTCCTCATAAAGTTTCTGCATCACAACAGCATTGTAATTTGATTTCCGCCTAAGTTTTGAGAGGACACTAAAACCACAGAAGAGTTGTCTGGCTGTCTAATACATGATGTAAAACCATGACCAAATGACTTGCTCCTGGATCCTGGTGACCAGGATGTTAGAAGAGCTCTATTGTATGTTTGGGACCTTGACTGGGAGGAGTCAGGTGACAGGACTATGATCACCTTGAGATTCTTCTCTTATTACTGGGGCGTGGCTGCTGCTGGCTGGAAGATGAAGTCCAGTACTTTAGAATTAGTAGTCTCTAATTCTAAACCCATACCCAGCAGTGATAGAACATCTGAAATTTGCCAGACACCTCTGTGAGGAACTTCTCCTGGGGTGGAGGGCCAGTTGGCCATGTGAGTCTGAAAGCTTACTGGGAGGGACAAAAGAGAGATATAGAGAAGTAAAGAGAGACAGAAACAGAGAGACACAGACAGAAAGACAGAAAATGAGTGAGCAAATCATTCTATCAGGTGCCTCAGGATGTATGAAATAAGATCAGTGGCTCAAGCTTAGGAGATGGGTTCACACTGAAGAGAGTGAGAAAGAGTAGAGTCATTCAGAAAAAAAGTAAAAATATCAAAAGATAGATGGATGGTTAATCTTGTTAATCCTGTTGGATCGAGAAACATAGGAAATTAGTAAAACATACTTTTGGATTTGTCCATTAGGCTATTTCTAGAGCCAAAGGGTGCATGGAAAAGTAAACTGGGGAAAGACTTGTAGTAATATGAACAGAACCATCCAGTAGGGTGGCAGTCTAAATGGAATGAAATACGAGAAAGCCTGTTGGCTCCTTCTCTTTCCCTCCTTCTTTCTTCTCTCCCTTGCTCCTGGCTGCTGTGAACCTCATCTGTTGTGCCCTTCTGTCTTGGTGTTTCTGCCTTACTATGGTCCTAAAATCAGTGGAGCCAGATGACTGTTGCCTAAAGCCACTGAAAATGTGAATCTTTCCTCCTTTAAGTTGACTTGTTTGGTGAGCTAACAGAATAAGAGAACCAAGATAAACTACAGGAGAGGTGCAGTGACCACTGTAAGTGTCTGCTCAGCATCCTGGATCTATTTTCATCTTAGCCAGGCCTACATCTTGTCCACGGTTGGGCCATGGGTGAGCACATTGCATGACTCAGGCCACAGCACCCTTCCCTGTGATTTTATATTCTGAATCCTGGAGCAAGGTGTTACATTCCTTGTGTCCTTAAATTAAGTAAATGTAAATCCACAGATGCCTCCAGAGTGTCCCCTGCTGCGTGGCAGTCATCCCAAGTAGTTTACATGCACCCTGAGTTGCTGAGGATCATTCCTGCCTGGTAGGTCTGGGTGAAGTTGGTGGGGCCTTCCTCATACCCGAGGAGGATTTCTCTCTGACGTTTTCTCATAGTTATCATCTGGTGCTTCGTTGCAGTATCATCTAAGACCTAGAAAAGTGCACCTAAAGCATCCTTTTCAAGACTTCTCTATCTTCTGTTGACTTCTGAGCTAGATAAGCTGTGAAGTGTGCCAGCTCTGCACAGATACTACCTGTGAGCTGAGCAGGAGCTGGGTGAGTAGTTTCCTGGATGCCCCCCTCAAATCCTCATATGCTCAGAGGTAGGGCTTTTGAAAGGTGTTTGTGCATGTTATGGGCTTGTTGGAGCTAAATGCAACATGAGAAGATGGTCAGAAGAGGCAGTACCTGGTGCCAATGGCCTTGAAGGGCGTCTCCCTCCAGCTCTTTGCTTAGCTCTGTGCTTCTTGGACACCGTGAAGTGAGCAGCTATTCCTTTGCCATGCTATTCTTAGAGCCAGTTCACTATGAATTGAAACTCCTTTAAGTTGCCAGCCAATGGGGCCGGGGAGATGGCTCAGCGGAATAAGAGCTTCCCTGGCAAGCACAAGGGCCTGAGTTCAATCCCTGGTTCGACCAAAAATAAATAAATAAAATAAAAATAAACTGCCAGCCAAAAAAAAAAAAAACGTTTCTCCTTTAAATTGTGGGAACTGGGTATCATATCTCAGCAACCCAATACATTTAGAGTGGTAAAAGCATCTGTTTGAAGACTTCTCTATCTTCTGCTGACTTCTGAGCTAGATAAGCTGTAAAGTGCACCAACTCTGCATAGATACAACCCGTGAGCTGAGCAGGAGCGAGGTTAGTAGTTTCCTAGATGCTCCCCTCAAATCTTCATATGCTCAAAGGTGGGGCTATTGAAAGGTGTACTTTCAGCAGAAAAAAAAGAACAGCAGCTGGGAAAAAAGCAGAGCTGAAAGCTGAGAAAGACCAACTTCTGACAGCATTTGAACCCCTGAACCCAATCATTCAGGAAGTCAAATCCAAATCTGTCTTTCAAGTTTTGTGAATCTTTTCTGTTGCAGGTACAAATAGCCTACATAGAAACAAAACCAAGAAGGGAGTGGCAATCCTGAAACATGAAGCTGAGTGAGTCATGACAGGGAAAGCTGAAAGGCTGGAATTCTCATTCTATGAAGCAAAGCGGCTGGCCAAACTGTTAGCTAGCATATTGTGTGGCTCAGATAAATATCTCTACCATGCTAGTAATGACAGCAACATGGACTCAGTGGAAAAGCATCAGGACAACGGAGCAGGGACAGGAAAACGCATGTGCCCAGAGCTTTCTCAAGCTCCTCTGCTGGAGCCACTACTTAGCAAAGGTCATAACATAAGCCCTCCTTGTAATCAGCCTTGGATACATCTGGACATGACAGTAGCTCCCAATTGTACCTCTTTTCTTTTTCTCTCTCCCTCTCTTTTTTTTTTTTTTTTGTATTTTAGGGAAGGGTCTACAGGGTGTTCAGGGTCTCACTACTAGATCAGACTCATAGTGATCTGCCTGTTTACAGCCTCTCAAGAACTGCGATTACAGGCACACGCCACCACACTCAGTCTCAATTGTCATCTCAACGCGCCCCGGGGAGAAGGGCCGGCATGACAGGCCAGGGGATCAAACCCCCAGCCCCTGCACCTGCTTGCAAGTGCTTCAATCCGCTGAGCTATTTGACTGACCCTGTACCTCTTTTCTAAGAGGCAGAGAACAAGACAAATGATGTCAGGTGAAAGCCCAGGAAAATGGGGATGATCCCTGCCGTTGTTACTGTAAGACTAAAGTTACAATGGTGGGGATCACAATTTAAAGATACTTACTGAACAAGATTTTGACAGTTCTTTCTGGCCAAAATGAGGCCAGTCATGGCAGCCACCCACCAAAGAGCTTAGCCATCCTTGTCAACCACAGATGATGACTGCTTCGTGCTTAAGGTGACCGATCCCCCCCCCAACAATAACAGTAACAAAAAACACCCTATAACTGAGAGAGAATGGTTCCAGAGAGCCCATTAAAAGAAGTCTCTGACCATCACCTTAGGCTTAGTACTAAAAACAATGAGCAAGAGAAATCCTCCCAGTAGGTAGATAGGCTTTAGCCCATCCAGAGAGGCTGGCTAAGGAACCTGCCCTACGGCAAGAGAAGGGAGCCACATCGATCTCATGGTTCCTGTCTAACCCTCTAGAGGACGCTCTTCCTCTTCTTCAAGTCATTTCTAATATGGCAGTCCTGACTCTTCCTTCTCTCCCAACTTCCTCTCTGCAGGTGGGACCCAGCATCATAACCTTAGCGTTAGGTATACCTTCCAATCCTGTCTAACAGTGACTCAAGTGCACTGAGACTCGCCGTAGGATCTATAGAAAATGAGAAGCCCATAATCAAACAGGAAGCATTTTAATTCTGAAAGGCCTGCCAAAAGCTTATACCCACCTATATAAAAGGCTTTCATTTACACTAAGCGGAAGACAGACATGAAACAAATAAGGAAGGGAAGCAAAAAAATATTTTATGTAGCATTTTTTTTTTAATCCCGTCTTATTTTCATTTTAGCTCTCACCTCTCATCCATTTATTTCTTGGATATCCTTTTAAAAAAGTTTGAAATTATGATTATTTGGAATGATGATATATTTTTCTTCTCTCCAAAGGGGGATGATAACACAACTTTTATTCTTATGCAGCATTTTCAAATATGAATGTCCATATATTTATATATTTCATAAACTATTTAAAATAAAAACCCTTCATCCTCTGAGATTATTGACATTTTTCTAGTCCACTGACACATCTCCCATAATATAATAATTCCATTCATTTTCATGAATGAGGTGAGGACTACACTAAAAAATAGGATTTTAATCCCTGAGGTGCCAGTTAAAATGGAGAGGTTGCCATTGCAACATAATTCTTTTAAAAAAGAAATTAGCCTTAAATAATAAGCATGGATCATGCTATCTAGATCAGAATCACCTCCACAGCAGGAGTCACTTAGACAATTGCATTTCCTGGGTCAAGGTCACCCTGACACCTCCAGCTCTCATACCATGAGAATGTTTCCTTTTGTAAAGGAATAACATATTGCATTGCAGTCTGCAGAAACTTCTGAGATCCTCAGAAATGGAGAAAGCATAGTCCCGTTTCTCAAATCTCCATTCACAGTGTTGGAGACTGGGTTTCAGCACCATTCCAAGCCCTGGAAAGAAAAGGTTGATGAACCAACCTGGTTTTTCTTCTACTCCACAGATAAAAGTCAAAAGGAGAAATCAGTGCTGGATAGAAAGCTGACGAGTCCCGCTTTTCTCTGCCACCACAATATTAACAGAGCTGGGTTCAGCTCCTTGTCCCCACTGCCCCTGAAGACTTTCCCCCTTCCAGGCTGCTTTTAGGGGTACGGGGGAAGGGGATGCACCTGCGCCCCTAGTAGTAGCGGTTCAGGCTGCGAGTGCCGGGCACCTCGGGCTGGCCATTCATCCAGATCTCTCTGATGATGCGTTCTCGCTCCTCCAGCCGCTGGGCTCGCTCCAGCTCCTCTGCCGACGTGAACACATTCTTGTTCAAAGTCCTCTCAAAGCGGCGGTGTCTCCGCACCGACCTGTCTGATGTGGTGTCTGAGCTATCCTCCTCGCTGTCGCTGCTGTCACTGCTGTTCTCACCATCCTGCAGGAACTTCCTGCGAGGACCTCGCCTGCAATCTGTGTGGCAAGAGATCCGCATCACCAGAGCAGCCAGGGTCACAACCAGTCCAATACACACGCCGGAGACGAAGTACAGAGCTGCACGCTCAGGGTTTTCTGGAGGGGGTAGAGAGAAAGAAGAGGGGAAAGGGGGGGGGTCATTTGATTAAGGACAACTTCACATGTGCATCAAATAGGAAGAACCGTCCACACCTCTTATCAGGCCCCAAGCTTTGATAAGTACTAACGCTGCCCTCTTGTGTGACAGATTTCTAAGTACCATCATTGACAAATAATGACATGAGGTTATTTTTCTTTTTCAGTTTTAGCTTTGCAATTATTTTCAAATGAAAAGTTAAAAGACGGAGAAATTGTAATTCTCTGTGGTGACTGTATGCAAAGCGTCTGCTTCGGTGTCATTTTTGCTTAAGAGTTAAGAGGCTGAAGACTGCGCCTGCACCAACGTTTTCTGCTTGTGAATCTACTCAGGCAACCCCATGAATTTCTTTTTAATCACCATGACAGGAAGCTTCCAGGACAACCCGTCTCCTGGTGTCTGCAGCCTCCAGCAGCCAGCATCCCTTAAAGGCTGGCCCTGAGGCTTGCTTGGAAGAAACATAATGTGATAAAAGCAACAGGTGAGTCTAAAACGAGGCTGGATAAGTCTGCAACTTCATCCTGCCCAAGGTCCCTGGCTTTTCTTACTCAACTCTGAGGGAGCCAGCAGCCATGAGAGGAGTCATCCAGAAGGGCCCCGTGCTCAAGGATCTAAGAGTGGCCTCCAGCCAACAACCCTCAAGGACCTGCATGATGCAAGAAGCCATGTGGATGAGCCATCGCCCCACAGTCTCTGGCCTTGAGGCAGCCTGATGGGAGACCTTGAACCAGGAGAATGCAGCCAAGCTGTACTCAGATTTCTGAATCACAGCAACTGAGAAGTAAATGCATGCTGTGCTTAAGCCCGTGAGTTCTGGGGTAGTTTGTACATAGCAACAGATGCCTTCCACAGTGCACTGCACATCGACAGCAGTGTGCACATTTAGAAAGGAGCTCACAGAGCCAAGCAAAAGAGGAAGAAGCTCAGCTCTTCCTTGGAGAAAAAGAATATAATTATTCTCCTGATAAGCAATATATGCTTTAGTGAGCCCAGAGGTGACCCTGGTATAATGTACTCAGTAGAACGGGAGGTTTGGGTGAGCTGTTGTCCCTTCCCAGGATGGGGTGAGAACAGAGGACATGCCAGACCTGAGTCACAAGGCATCACCAAGCTAACAGGTTCAAGACAGACATTAGTGAATTAACTTTCCATAGTCTACATGAGGGACTGGAAAACAGAATTAAGATCTGTATGTACATGTACTAACTCCTCATGAGAAATGTAATGATTACTGGTATGCACTCCAAACATATTCTTATAAGAAATAAAAACTGGAGGGCCGGGGAGATGGTTCAGTGGAATAAGAGCTTCCCTGGCAAATGCAAGGGCCTGACTTCAATCCCTGGTTCCACACAGACACAGACAGACACACACACACACACACACACACACACACACACACACACACACAAACTGGGAAAAAAAGATTCAACTCAAAAAAATACCTTTCTTAGAGAAATTTTCAGGTCTATTTATATCAATAATTTTTCCCATTATTGCATACTGTACACAAGATTTTAAAAAATTATTGGATAGTACTATCATGGTGTATGTCTACTAAAGTTGATGTGATTGTTTATTGATAGCATATAATTATTTCATTAACTCCATTATATGATCAGAGCCAAGCTATAAAATAATCCCTTTTTTCTTTTTCTTCTCTTTTCTGCCTTACCCTTTCTCCTTTCTTCCTTTTTAGTTATCTTCAATGAAATAAAACCTGAGAATAAGACGAGGTACAATAATTTCTCTAGATCATATGACAATTGGAAAGGACCAAGCAAACAAACCGAAATCTGCCCCCTTTTGAAGCCCAATCCCTTCTCATGATTCCCTGCCTCATACCACAGCACCTGGGCTTGCCGGGTCCCACCCTGCCCGAGGTTCCTATCTACAAGAGGCTGCTGCCTTGCACATCCTGACCCCTAGCTCAGTGGTCTGTACCTTGGTGCAAAACTGGCCACCAAACAAAGTCATTCAAATTACTAAAGTCAATGTTAGAAGACAAATTTTGCCTCTCATGACTGGGCAATATATTCTTTTCCAAGTCTGTTTCGAATTCCTTTTCTTTTTAAATGTATTTAGTACAGGGTCTACAGGTTCTCACTACATAGATCCGACTCATAGTGATCCTTCTAGTTTCTCATCCGTGTCACCATGCCCAGTCTCATTCACTGTCTCAGCACACCCTGGGGGGTGGGCCTCGAACCCTGGCCCCTGCACCTGCCTAAGCAGGTGCTTTAATCTGCTGAGCTATCTGGTCAGCCCATTTCTAATTCTTGGTTTCTAGCAAAACAGCAAAAGAGAAGACGACTCCTATTGCCATCTACGTTGGTTACTCTTCTCTCGTTGCTGGACAAAATACTTGACACCCAAATCTATGGAAAGAAAGGTTTATTTAGCTCACAATTAATGGAGGTTTCATTCCATACTTAGCCAGCTCCAAGGCAGAGCGTCACATGACGGGGGCAGCTGTTCCTGGCTGTGGGAAATAGCAAATATTAAAGAGAGGAGCAGTGGCTACAGCCACTATCAAGCCACTGTCTCCTTATATTTTATGCAGATTACCCACCCCAGGGCAGGTGTAGCACTCACACCCATAATCCCAGCCTTAGATCATGAGTTAATCACATACTCTAGAAGATTGCCCCAATAACTGCATGAGGCTTTGGGGAGACAACTAGACACAAACCATAACATCATCTAAGAGATCATTAAAAATAATTCAGGATGACAGATAACTCTGATTTGGGCATAGAATACAAACTGAACTCAAAGACTTGAGTGACCTCATTATAACAAAGCCCTTCTTGTTTTTCTCTATGTATTTATGTGAACAAACTTGCTCGGCAACTACATCTATGAAAACTCAAAACTAGCAATAGGACTTTCAATGAATCATGCCTCATGTTGACAAGTTGTATTTAGCTACTGATGCATAAACTAAGGGGGGGTCACCTCAAGAGACACATTTCCTTTACATTTTAATATTTCATGTTGAAAAACTCCCCTGTAACTTCCAAATTCATGTAGACTATATCTCCTATTGAACACACCTTCTTTTACCCCAATCTATCTAGTTTCTTCCCTCAACTCTTCCCTCTTTCCTTCTTTCTCAATGGTTCCTTTCTGTCTGAGGCTCCTCTTCAATCTACCAATTGTCTAAGCCCCAGGTCCAGGGTCATCCTTGTTCTACCTACTGAATCAATTCATCTCACTCATTCCTTTTTACCTTCCACTCCCTTTTCCCTGAAATTTTTCCATCCTTGGGCAATGCCTGCAGCTGCTGAGCTTGACAATTAATTGGATTCCAGGCTTTTTGCCCCCACTACATTTTTCTCATGGCTATCAGTGCAACATTTCAAATTAGGGCTTCCATTATGGGACACATTCTTTAAAATTAAAAAAAAAAAAAAAGAGGACTATCAAGGACCTCACAAACCTGGTTCTGATCTCCCTCCTTATTCATATCCCAAACTCCTTCTCAAGAGCCTTTACTCCAGACAGGCCAAAGGTTTCAGTATTTATTCATTCTCAGCTCACAAGTATTTCCTCTTCATGTTTGTACCTGAGTCTTCTGCTAGAACCACCAGCGAAGCCTCTGGAATTTTTCCAACGGATAATTAACCTTCAGTAAAACTGAGCCATCCTCGCTTATGTTAACAAAATGCTGCTTCAAATGATGAACGTGCGTTGAACTTCACAAAGCTTTGATTTTCCCTTTTGACATCATGAGACAATCTAAATGCGTTTTCTTAGTTTCTGCTAATGACCACTTCATTATCAGTACTAAAAAAATTCTCTACAGAAAGTTACTGTGAAAATTCTGTTAGAGGAAAAGAATTACTTGAGATTATCCTGAATGCGGGCTGGCCTGATAGCTCAGCAGAATAAAGTGCCTGCCTAGGCAGAGCACAGCGGCTGGGGCTCAGTTTCCAGCTTGCCATGCCAGACCGGCCCGGAGTACACTGAGACAGCAACTGAGACTGCCTGTGACGGGAGAATCACTACAGTCTGATCTACGTGGTGAAACCCTATAGACCCTACCCTAAATACAGACCAAAAAAAAAAAAAAAAAAAAAAAAAAAGGATATATATATATACATACATATATATATATATATATATCCTGAATGGGCTTTGACTTAAGATGTTTCTGACTATATAAACTAGAAATAAGTTTGTGCTGCTCAGTAGACCCTAAACAGACAGACAGACAGACAGACGAACACACAGACGGGCAGACGGGGACGGACAGACGGACACACACGCGTGCACGCGAGCACACACACACACACATACACACACCCAGCACCCCATAATTAGATCACTGGGACTGGCAGGCTTTGCCTCCCTTATTAAACTAAAGAAATTGGTCCAATTATAATGAAGCCACAGATTTTTTAGGTTAGAATGCAGTGTACCTGAGATGCACAGGCCCATTTTTCTATACAACATGCTTGAAGGCGATGTGCCCTCAGGAAGCTGGACATGGGCAGCAGAACGGACTCTCAAGGAGGAGGACATGTGGGTGAGCAGGCAAAGCCACCGTGCGTGGCATTCTGTGGACATTTCCTGTGGGAGATCCAATTTTTGTCCTTTAGCTCTCCTACCTGGGCTACAGAGACACCACATTTTGTCTGACATCAGTCCCTAAGATTAAGGAATAAAATTCCCCAGTCAAGAGTTAATCTACTTGGATTCTTTTTTTTTTTTTTTCTCAGAACCTGGGATTGAACTCAGGCCCTTGCCAGGGCAGTGCTTATTCCATTGAGCCATCTCCTCGGCCCCTACTTGGATTCTTATTGGGAGAAAGAGGATCAAAGTAGTCAGCTACACTGTAAGGCCCACCCCATCCAATTAACCAACCTCTCTTTTATTAATGTTCAACCAATCTACACTAATAAGTTAAAAATACACTTGAGATAGGCTGCCTTTTAAGACTTGCTGCAGGCTCTAGTGTCCACAAGGTATCCCAAAAGGCCTTGTTTCTGCTGGAGCATGTGTCTGGGGCACCGTAATTTCATCTCCATTTCTGGGAGACTTGACTACTTTCCCTCTAAGTGTTTTGGGACCATAATGGTTTTCAGCATTATCCCATTTTTCACTCCGATGAAGTAAAAATTGAATAAAACCTATAAATAATCCTGGACAATACAGAAAAATCTGGGCCACTTCCTCACTTATTGTCATGACTGTGTCTAAATGTTTCTCCTAAAGCCCTGTGTAGTCATAGGGGGGCTTTTTCGAGGTGACTGGATCTTGAGTGTGTGATGCTGAGATTAGGGGGATGTGAGTACTGAGTCAGTCCACTGATTGGTGAGGCACCATCCTAATCCCAATAGCCCAGAGAGAATATGGAAAGGGCAGAAGGAAGCTTCTAAGGTCCCTTGCTTGCCTTGCTACCTTTTGCCCACCATGAACTATTTTTCCTTTGTGACACCCCTCTGCCATGCCATTCTGCTTTGGAGCCAACCAACTATGAACCAGAGCTAAACTATAGGTTCTGGCTCTAGTATGAATTGCTAAAATCATTATAGTGGTCATCTAATATGGCCGATATCCTTAAAACAAAAGCCCATCTTTCCAAGACCACTTTCCCCTTCTTCTCCAACTCAGCCCAGAACATAATTTATTTTCACCCTTCCCACCATCCCAGGGAAGACCCTCAAACAGCTTCTCAGGTATAACATCCCTTTCAAACCCCTTCCCTAGCAAAAGGCCATAAAAGCCTCAGACTCCCTTTGTCGAGTCCAGAAAGAAAATTCCTCATCCTTCCCCACATTCTCTCCCATGTCTTCAAAGAAAATAAAGCCCTTTTCCCTTCTTCCTTCTGCCTGTTTCTCTGCTGCACCGAGAACCTATCATTAAACAAACCTCTTCTCCTTAGTTGGGTATTCTGTCTCCGCAGCAAGAAAAGCAACTAAGGTGCTTACCAAGCCCACCACAAGTAGAATCTCTACATGCCTGCATTCCTCAACACTGGAACCTGAGAAGACAGACAGACAGACAGAGATAGACAGAAAGATAGATGGGCTTTTATTCATTGAACCTTGCCCAAACTTAACAGTTAATTTTTTTTTTTTTTTTTTTTTTTTTTTTTTTTTGGCAGAACCGGGGATTGAACTCAGACCCTTGTGCTTACCAAGGAAGCACTTATTCTACTGAGCCATCTCCCTGGTCCTCCTTGCCCAGACTTAAGGTAATACTCTGTGCTAGTCAATAACTTTACCCATTACTACAGTTCAAGAGGAAAAAATACTGTCATTTATGTTTAAACGATAAGGCTGGGTTGAGACATGTCTATGTTTCCACCAGGAAACTGTTTTTGACATTGCAGGTAGTAAAACACAGCATCCCCATGTTTCCATCCCAGCCTCACCTCACTTATACTGCACAGGCCTAACCTACAAGATAGAGTTCTGAACTCTGTTTTGGAAACTGGCATGCTCACCCCCACATAACTAGTTTACCCCATCCTGGCCTCTCAGATCACAGCATTTTTCTCCTTTATGTTAAGACATAATCTCAAAGAAGTCTCATAAGCCAAGCAGACGGGGTGAGAGTGTACTGGGCTTTACTAGATCTCTGGCAGATTTTCATAGCCAGTATCATTTCTATCAGGCTTCTTCATTAATTTTCTGCAGAAATAAGAACTGGAGCACCAAAGTGGTTGTGTTTTCTTCTCCTTTGATACTTTCTGCTCCAGGTCACTTCCTCTTGGCCAATGATCCACCCTGGACTTGACCAGATCCAGCCAGCTGTTAATTGCCCAGGAAGCAGAGTGGGGAGGGCTATTGTCAGTCATTTTTCCTTAACAAATAAAAATAAATGTATTGCTATATCTTGTTTCCTGCAGGGTCATTGTTTTCATAGGCAGGAAGAAGTCCTCTGTGGAGGTCATGGGGCTAATTTCATTTGTACCCCTGAAGGGCGATTATACCACATAGGCTTTTCAGAAGAAAGCAGCACCAACCAGCACAGCCAGGTCAGCAGATCTCCAGGCAAAGGTAACATTTTTCCTTCATGGGCTTTCTGTTGCCCCCAAGGTTTCTGATCCAGGGAGTTGTTTTCAAATGGGCTTTAAGGATAATGGTAGAGCTTGGCAGAATCAGAGCACTCAGCATAATGCCTTCTCTGAGTTCATAAGGCCCAATACTTACTCACATAGGGACAGGACAACTCCCCAAAACACTTCTACCTTCTGTAATGTTGGAGGAAGCCTTCCTCCTTCCATTCTAGCCTGTGTTTCCCTCAGGAACAAGAACTACAGAATGTCCATCCTGACCAGGCCAGCTCTACTCCTGGATTTCACCCCTTTCACTTCTCTTCTCTACCTCATAAGCAATAAGCACTACACAAGAAACCTTCCAATTGTCTAGTCCTTACACTGCTCCACTCACATTTGCCCCTGCAGTGGGAAGTTCTGTGGTTTTATAGCTCTCCTGCACTGCAGTTTACATGAATGTTCCCCAAAGGCTTGGGTCTGTGAACCTTTGGGGAGGTGGTGGCACCTTTGGAAGGAAATTAGGTCAGTAAATGCACACAGTGGAAGGGGCTGTGGGACTCAGGCCCTTCTCTCTTTTGCTTTCAGGCCACAGCGAAGTGGATGGGTCTTTGCCACGGGCTCCAGCCATTTTGCACAGTGCTGCCACAAGTCCAACACAGGGACAAGCTGTTAAAGCTGTGAATCAAAATCAACCTTTCTGCTTTCTAAGTTCACTGCGTATTTTGCCACAGTAATGGAAAGCACATTAACACACTTTACGAGACAAGGGAGCTAGGAAGGAACATTTTTATGTGCAATGCTACTTTTCTTTTTTTTGCCTGTTTGTTGTCTATTGGCTTACAATGGCTTCTCAAAAAGGAATCTCTCTGTCAAACAGGATACACTTTAGGACTCTTGACACTCAGTGCCAAGTGGTCTTTCAAAAGTGATACATTGATTTTCCTTCCATTGGCCATGTTCTGCTTTCACCAAACTTACTGATAGCAGGAAATATTTCAGCCATTAAAAACTTTTCACAAATTTCAGTTCAGGAAAAAGTTACTTTTGTCCACCAACCTTACTGTGAGTCTCTGATACTTTGGGCAATGCTTAGAGTCTATGGACCCAGAGGTCCTCAGTGTGCACAGGAATTACTCTGTAAAAGGGGGAGAAAAACCAGAAACTACATTGTTTTCTCACATGCTGTAGTAGCATCTTTTGAGTTATGGAGGGCTGTGTCCCTTTCACTGCTGAGGTAACTTCATGTCAAGCTCAACGGGGAAGGGCTTTAAATTCTAGCCAATTACTATATACCAGTGGTCAGCACGGTGTGTAATACTTGCAGTTTCACATTTAAGGAATATTGTTAAATGAATAATACATATTTAAATGATCACCCAGAACTTCTACATTGATAAAATTACTGGAAACAAAATTAGAAGACAAAAAAAAAGTTGTACTAAGAGCCACAATATATGAAGAAACACTCAGAAAGAAGATCATGAAAAAGATTGACAATAAAGTAAACAGATAACGATACAAACAGTTCACAGCAAAGAAAAAAAATTAGCTTTTCAATATATGAAAATATGCATTTGTACACCATGGTTCACAAGCCAAATCTGGCCATTTCCCTCTTTCCATAAAAAAGTTTTATGGAAACACAGCCATGTCCTGCATATTGCCTATGTCTGTTTTTGTGATAAAACACTGAGTTGAATTGTTATAGCAGAGTCTGGCCCACAAACCAGAAAATATTTATTCTTCAGACTTTCATAGAAAACGTTTTCTGACTCCTGATCAACAGAAACATAAATTAGATCACAGTGAGGTATCATTTTTTTTACTCATCGTATTGGCAAAACTCCCAAAAATTTGAACATACAGGAGTAGGGGTTTCTTACACATCTTCTAACAGCAAATTGGTAAAACTTTTTAAATGGCAACTTGGCAATGATTATTTTAATACTTCACATTTACTTAATCCAGCAATTCTACTTTCGAGAATTTATTCTGCAAAAGTACTTGAACACATAATGTCATGGGTATTTACTGCAGCTCAATATGTTGCTCCCTTTTAGCAGATTTGAACCACTGCCTGTCTGTAGGGGGCTGGGTAAACTATGGATGGTCCATTTGCATGAGGAAACAACGTGTTGTTTTCCAGAAGAACGAAGCTCTCTGTATACTGTCCTTTCTCTATAACACATTGTCCAGTGAAAAGGGTAAAGCGTGTTTGACTTGCTTCCTCTGCACAGAACAGGACAGCCAACAACTGCATGTGCATAACTCCCTGTGTCAATGTGAAGAATGCTGGAAGGATCCACTAAATCCCAGGAGCAGCTCAGGATTAGGATTTAGGGAGAGGAGGCAGCTCTAGGATTAGGCTACTTGCTGGATGTCATTTTATACTGTTGGGTTATTGACCGATGTTCACTTCCTCATGTCAAGTGCCTGACGGCTTGTAGGCATGTGGAGAATATGGCAGTTGCCAAAGAAAAAAAAAAAAGAGAAACAGACAATAAATAAATAAAATATGAACTATATCAAAGGACAAGAAGAAGACAGGAGAAGAAGGTAGATGTGAAGTATCAAATGTTCTCAGTGGGTAGAAATACAACAATCAATGCCAAGCTCACTGAAAGTGAGTTTTTAAAGGAAACAGAAGGGTGAATGAGACAAACATCTTAAATATGCACATTATTAAATTAAAATGAGTGACTGTTCCACTGATCCTTTAAAACAACTCCATTAGAAGTCATTAATAAGATAATTATTAATAGCATTATTGTCCTCATTATTAAGTATTATATTCTAGCTCCCATGGGTTGCTGACATACAGTTAAGAACTTGAAACATTGACTTCTCCAATTTAGGGCTGGGGAGATAGCTTGGGCTTGCCTGGTAAACTCAAGGGCCTGAGTTCAGTCCCTGGTTCTGCCAAAAGAAAAAAAAAAATAGTAATAATAATAAAAATAACTTCTCCAATTCAAATGCTGAGATGGATGGGTGCAAAACATATATGGGAAGAATATGGGAAAGTGAGATAAATCTTATCTGTTTAGGCCACTGAAGCTGAGGTTTTTGTAATATTTGTAGCTGAAAAATAATCTCAGCAGTTAAGTCATACAAAAGCGCTTGGATTTTATTCCAGAGACAGGGCGGACTCACTGAAGGATCCACAAAGTGAAAAGGACTGCGCCATCACCCCTGCGGCACGGGAAGGCCACTGTCCCACAGAACACTGACCCCGAGCCAAGACGGGTGTCAGGAAGAGCGTCCGCGCGGTCAGGACAAGCAGGCAAAAGCATCTGGGGCTTGAACCACATCGGTGGTGGTGGAATGAAGAGCAGGGGCGGCAGAGGAGCCGGGGAAGCGCGCTGGCCTTCGCTCCCGGCACAGAGGGTTGACAGCCTTCCCTCTGGATTCTATGATGCTCCAAAAAGCGGACGTAAAGACAACGATATGGCACTCTGGGACAGGCGGGATTTGGAATCCAGCAGTACATCCAAATGATCCTTGTCAGAATACTTAGACGCACAGACCAGGCAGTCAGAAAATGTAAAAGAATGGTCATTATCTCATGTGCAAGTGAAAACGAATACTCTAATACAATAGCAGCTGTTATTATAAAATAACAGATAAGCTATAAAATATGCAGTAAGCTAAACAAAGTTTATAAAATGTACAGTATAGCTAAACAAAAGGAAATGAAAATACAGATGCAAATTCACATGATCTTAGTACTCAGATAAAAATTGGAATTAAATGTGTTACTTTACAGATGAATATATGCAAATAATGGAGTTATCTAGCATATGCTCTGTAGTAACTGGTTTTATTCATTTAATAGCACATCATAATTATCATAATTATAATATCTTGAAGTATATTTATATCTTGATCATAGTTATCTGGAAATATAAATATTTTGATTAATATTTACTTTTTACTTTTTCATTATATAAACAATTTTGAGACTTAACTGTTCTCAGCAGTATTTGTGCTTAGATACATAATTATTTTCTTAGAAGAAATCCCTAGCAATGGGGCTAATGACTAAATAAATGATATATATTTTGTCAATTTTTACTACTGCATTATGTAACAATTATGTTCCTACAGGGAGTTAGAACACCTACGTAGCACAACTCAACCCTTTTTAAGGCTTTTGATAGATACTGCTGAACAGAGTGGTTACAGCAATTTACACTTCAATTAACAATGTGTACCAGTACTCAGAGCTCTCTACTTTCTCCCAAAATTGAAGTTGCATATACACCTAATTGTTCAGCGCTTTAAGGCTTTTATAAAATAAAAATGCAAACTGCACTATTGTTTCCATTTTGCATTTACTGGCAGCTAGAATTTAAACTATTTATGCTTTATTGGCAATTCACATTTTTCCTTTGCAAACTGCTAATTATTACCCTTTCTCGTCTTTGCCTTTGGGACACTTGAGGATCTATAAGGGCCCTTGGTATGCTAGAAACACTAACGATCATTAATGTTGAGATTTTGTCTTAAAAATAAAAAAATGGCTTGTTACCTGCTGCTTATTTTTAGTGAGCACTTTAACTTTTCTTTTACATTATTGGAATAGTCAAGGTCTGAAATCCTGTTATGCAGAATAAGAACAAGATGTACCCAAAGGCAAACAGAAAAACGAAAGCGAGAGACTATGGTTTCCCTTTGCTTCCATCTGCCAACGGCAGCAGCCCTGGGTCACTTGGTTGCAGAAGGAGACAGGTCACCACTCCTAGGTCACCACATACTGACACCCTCTAGAGAATCAGAAAATAAAACCAGCCCAGGTCAAAATGAAATCGAACCAGAACCTCACATGCCTCCTTTTCATTCAACATTCGAACGCATCAGAAAAAAACAAAATCAAACTATAAATAATTTAAAAGCTCAAGAAGCAAAGGAGCAGTTGAGTCATTCAAAAATAAAAGAACAAAGAGCTTTTCTAAGTGGCTCATTTCCAATGAACAACAACTGGTCTCATGTTGAAGAGAAAGCAGCCATGTTCCTAAAGAGCACACCTTTGAACCAAGGAAGGTACAAACGTCAGACTGGCCTGGACGCCCATGTTTTCTTTCTGTCTCCCTCCCAAGCCCCCAAACACAGAATACACACGTGTGCATATGCACACATGCACACATACATGTACACATACAAAGTAAGCAAGATTCATCCTTGTTTCATAGATTGACTTAATCAGAAGCTGGACACAGGAATAGGTGGATGTATCAGTAAGACTGTTATACACAATTGTATACGCTATATCTAGGGATATATCTATCCGTAATTTGAGGGAATTTATTATTACACACAGTCTGAATTACCATGTACACCTGGAGAATGGGGAAACCAGTAGTTGCTCATTGCAAGAATCTAGAAACCTCAAAACAAGAGGGCCAGAGGAACCAATGACGTTGCAGCCCTGGTTTAGAGCTGATAGCTTGGAAGCCCTCTACAGAGCTGCTGGTGAAAGTCTATACTCGAACGTTGGAGAACCTGAAGCCTGAAGTACACAGACAATGGCAGCGGTGCGAAAAGCTCCAGCATGAGGGTGCAGTGCGCCTGCGCACAAGCTTGCCTCTCCTTCCACCTTTCCTTTTCCTTTTCTGTGCCCTCTGCCTACTGGAGGTGCTACCCATAGTCAGGGTAGATCTCCCCCACTTAGTTCACTGACCCGCAGGCCAGCTGGTTACAGGCCAACCCTGAAGTATGCTTTTCCCAGTTTTCTAGGCAGCTCTCGATCTGGGGTCAGAGGCCTCTGACTAATGAAAGACCAAGCACGACAGGAACAGAACATGAGGGAGCAAAAAAACACGGGAATTTTCCACAACTTTGTCCTATCATACTTCCTGCCAGTGCTCCCAAGCATTTATACATTTTTCTTTAAAAAGTGATTATTTGCATGTATTATGTGCACTTTCATATTAAAAAAAAATTCTTTATTCTTTTTCTCTATATTAAAGGAGCATTCTCCATCTTGGAATCACCTTTCAATCAGGTCTATCTTGCTGACATACCTTCCTCTAGCCACTGTCCTCACCTCTTTGCATTATCCTTTCCTCTTAGCCCATGTCTACTTCAAAGAAGTAGTGCTTCCTGCATCCCATGCAGCATTTTATTCCAGAGTAAGAGGGAGAGGGAGAGAAGGCCGGAGGGCGCTGTACACTTTCAGACTTGACAAGGTCACAAACACCAGGCCATCTAGAGAGTTGCCACATTCAGTGCTCCTGATTCGGGGTCATGCTGCCCTAAGTGGAAAACTGCCAGGCACTCCCTGTGCAGAGCGGAGCTCCAAAGTCCAGCTCTGAGTTTGGTGTAACAAAACACATTTTCTTTTTCTTTTTTTTTTTTTTTTTGAGACAGGATATTGTCTTGCTAGGCAGTTCAGGCTGGCCTTGAATTCACCATGTAGCCCAGGCTTATCTTCTTTCACAACAGTTCAATTTCAGATGTCCTTAAGCACCTAGGAAACTGCAGACCTTCTGTGTCTTCCACCACCTTTTGTGGTAGGACATTGAACACTTATGAGCACAGGGTGATAGTTCCAAATATCTCCATTCCAGCTCATGGGTCCTCTCTCCCCAATACAAACTCACAGAAAGAGCAAAAGTGAACCACAGCTGTGATGTGTGGGTGCCAGGGAAGGAGGCACCAGGCAGCAGACTTCTTAGACTGGATGAGGAGCTGGCCAGTAGCTTGCGCTCTAGTGAGCGCAGAAGGCAGAACGCTGGGGGAGGCACGCAGGAACAGCTTGCTGCATTTTTCCGGCTACAGAGGGAGCAGCTAGGAAAGCCCTTTCTGCAGTGAGGCTATTGGGATCCGAGATGCCCTCACAAAGCCACGGGCTTCCTTGCCCTTCAGTGTTGGCTCAGATTTGCCACTGTGTTGATAAAAATGTAATTTTTTTTTTTTTGATCTGGTTGGTTTTTATACATTCGCACTCTCAGGTCACCAACATATGAACCCTGTCAAAAGAATCAGAAAGTAAAACCAGCCCTCACCTGCAGAAAATATAATCAGAACTCAGTGGCTTCCTTTACATACAACATCCAGAAACATCAGCTAAAATGGCACAAAAACAAACTTCCGAAAATTTAAAAGCTCAATTAAGCATGCCAGAAGCAGTTTGATCACTGAAACAGGAAGAATTTCTATACATTTTTAAATGTCTTTTTTAATATAAACAGCATCTGCCTTCAGAAACGATCTCCGGGAGAAAGCAGCTTCATCCAGAGCACAAGTTGGAACCAGGGAAGGGGCAAATGTCAGGCTCTCAGATGTGTATATTCATTTTCTCTTTCTCTCCCTCCCTCTCTCTTTCCCCTCTTCTCTCCCTCTTCCCTCAAACACTTCACATAGTTTCCCCTCTTCACCCAAACACAGAACACACAGGCACATGCACACACACACTCACAACCTATGGAGTTTGAAAACAGCTGAAGTAGCTGGGGTGAACCTCTCCACCAGCTCTTCCACAGACCTCAGAATAAATGTGCCTAGTGACAAAAGCCTACAGCAGCTCTGGGTTACTTCACTCACTCACTGGTGAGGGAAGGAAATTGAATATTTCCAGCAAGATAAAGCTCTTGGGACCCTTTATCTACCTTAACTCCTCACTTAGCAGAGCAGAACCCCTGGGATGACTACACAGTGTTTCTCTCCTAGGACAGGACCACCGATGTTCCCTCAGCCTCAGCCCTGACCCAGCCAACCCCAGACACCTACTGGACACAAAGGAATAGGTTGCGAGGATGCTGCTGAGGAAATTCATCTCCATGTGCTCTGCAATCACCGGCTCTGTGGTGGGGCTGAGGGGCAGCCTCATGGGGCATCCAGAGGAAGATCCTGCGGACAGTCAGTGGCACCAGCCTGGCTCTCTCTCCTGTTTGGAAACAAAGTGAGTGATGATACAATTCTGCTCCCTGAAGCTGTGTAGGCTCAAGAACAAGAGTCAAGAAATGTTTATCCCTGAGCTACAGAGCTACAGGCCCAGTCTCCTGAGCTTTAACAATCTTTCTCAGCCAGGGAGCCACAAAGATCCTGGGTCTCATTCTTTCTTCCAGTGAGGTTGTTTTCAAGGAAGCAGCACTTCCTTGCACCCATTTTCTCTATCTTCTTTCTTTACCCTATCTGCCTCAACCTTCACACTCTCCTTCACCTTCCCTGGGGCTCTTCCTTCCATTCTTCCCCACTCACCTTTGAGGGAGGGTTCCAGTCACCATCTCCTCAATCACTGCTCTTTAGCCCCAGGCCACAGTTCCACTTCTCTCCTGTTCTCCTTTCCCTGGAACCTGCACTGACGACATTTGTGTACCTTGGTCAGTTTGCCTCATTGCTAGGGTCAAAATCTATGCACCTCTGCTAATAGGTCAGAGCTGGCTCTTCCAAAACTGTCAAAGAGCTTAGGTTCTGAAACACCTGTTCAAATTCGAGACCTCAGGCTGCTTTCTGGTCTGGGCTCCATGGTTCCAGCTGTGACTGTGATGATCCAGTGCCTGCTCCACATCACCCATGGACAGCACCACCCAGAGCTCAGAATCAGGATGGGCATCTTGGTGTACAGATGTGTAGCCTCTGACCAATAGGAGCTGTTGCCTTTACTAGAATATTCCTCAGACCCAACATCACCATACTCAGTTCCTTCACCATACGCTTCACAAAGAGAAGGGCCAAAGACCCTGATAACTCGAATTCACTGCTGCTGGGAGTGGAGGGAAGTGAGCCATAGGATAACTAGAAGAATGGAGGTCCCACTCTTAGGAACAGGGTCATCTTCCCACAGGTAGAGTGATGTTTACTTCACTATACAGCCCGATGTCCCCACTGAATTTCTTAACACAGCACGCATCTACTTGCATGGTATTTGATGCTGGCTTTCGCTCCAAATTCATCTCCTGCTCAACTCACCCACACGAGGACACAAGCTACAAGTATGCTTAGTGCTCCCATAATGCCATGTTACTTTTAGCTCCCCAAGTGCACCGAGCTCTTTTATCTTTCCATGTATTTGGCTGTGCTTTTTCTTTTACCTAAAATGTACCTGGTAGATATTTCCCTCAAGAGAATTCAAAAGCTCTAAGAAAATAACAAAATCCCAATGACTTTTTTTTCACAGAAAACAAAAGTACATACTAACACATATATATATAATCTCAAGAGACCCTAAATAACCCAAACAATCATGAAATACACAGAAAAAAAAAGTTTGAGTTTCCATTATTTTTTAATTCAAAATTTGTACAATGCTACCATAATCAAAACCAGGACTGGCATAAAACAGATATTTGGATCAATAAAACAGAAGTCAAAAAATAAACCTTTAAAGTGCCTGCTTAGGGAGAGCACAGTGGCTAGGGTTCAAACCCCAGCATGCCGAGCCAGCCCTGTCCCCAGGGCATGCTGAAAGGGCAATTGAGACTGAGCATGGTGGCATGCAATTGTAATCCCAGTGCTTGGGAGGGTAAAAACAGGAGAATCATTGTGAGTGTGATCTATGTAGTGAGACCCTGTAGACCATGTATTAAATACTCCCCCCCCCAAAAAAAAGGGACATATGCAAATAATTTCAGCAATGGTGTCAAGACCACACAATGAGGTAAAGTTCTCTTTTTAAAAAACAGAATTAGGAAAACTAGATGTTCCTATGCAGAAGAATGAAGGTGAACTGTTAACCTTACTCCTCATAAAAAATTAATTAGAAAATGGATCCATAGTCATAGTGGTGCATGCCTGTAATCCCAGCACCTCAGAGGTTGAGGCTGCAGAATAGCCTGTAATCCCAGCACTCAGGAAGCTGAGGCAGGAGGATTCATGCAAATTCAAGGACAGCCTGGGCTACACAGTGAATTCAAGTCCTGCCTGGACTACAGGGCAAGACCCTGTCTCAGAAAGAAAAATAATGAAGGGGGGTGTGGGTAAGGGAGATGGATGAGGAAGAATAGGTAGGGAGGAAGAAGAGGAGGAGGAGGAAGGAGGAAGAAGAAGGAGAAGGAAGAGGGACTAATGACCTAAATATAGTAGCTAAAACTCTTTGAAGAAAACAGACAAGAGGGCCAGAGAAATGGCTCAGTAGAAAAAAACAAAAAGCACTTCCCTGGCAAGCACAAGGGCCTGAGTTTAATCCCTGGTTCCACCAAAAAAAAAAAAAAAAAGAAAACAGACAAGAATTTCATGACATTGGATTCGAACTGGTTTTTTGGAAACAACTCCAAAAGCACAGGTAATAAAGTAAAAGTAGACAAAACAGAATCTCTTAATATTAAACTTGTGTGTATCAAACAGTGACACAGCACGGAAAGGTAATACACCAAGTAGAGAAAATAGCTGTAAATTATCTATTTGACAAGGGCTTCATGTCCGGACTATACAAAGCATCCTGTGGCTCAGAGGAGCCAAAAACCAAAACCAAACAAGCCTACCTGAAAACTGGGCAAAGGGCTTGAACAGACATTTCTGCAAAGATCCAGAAGCAGTTACACGGAAAGATGGTCACCATCACTACTGAAGAGATGCACAGCAAAACCAAAACCAGATACGCTCTCACCTTTAGGATGGGTATTATCAAAAGAAAGAAAGGGAGAAGGGAGGACGCAGGGGAGAGAAAGAAAAAAAGACGTGAGAAAGAGAAAATATCAAGTCACAGAGAGGAAGCAGAGAAAGTGGAGCACTTGGACACTTTGGTGGGAAGGTAAAACTGTAGAGCTGATAAGGAAAATAGTCTAGTCATTACTAAAACAAAATAAAATACAATTATCACCATGACCTGGCAATTCCATTTCTAGGTATCTAAAGAGTCCAGAAAAAAAAAAAAAATGTAAAGGTGCTTCAGGAAAAAAAAACTATGATGTTTTCTCAACAGATGCTGCTACCCTCATGGGGAACACCCAGAGGATGTAATACATCACATAAAGCCCACCACAGCCGGCCCCTAGAGCAGAAATTGAAAATGCGTGTGCAGCAAGCTCGGTGGTCGAGGGCGCCCGAGCAGAGTTCACCCTACTAGTACATGTCGGGAATGGAATGGCAAAGGCAACTTGTATGAATCGCATGATGTCCCAATATGTTTAGTATTAAAATATTTATACAGGGGTGATGAGATAGCTCAGAAGTCTAAAGCACCTGCTTAAGCAAGCTCAGGCTGCCACGGGGGACCACAGTTCAATCCCCAGTACCACATGCACTGCCATGGGCTGAGCTGGCAAGAAAGAAAAGAAAATTTATACAAGTTTTTCTCTGCTTAAAGTGTATATATATTTTATGCCAACTTCATAAATACATAATTCATCTGAAGGTATCAGCAGCCTCAGTGTTCATCCAGATGGACAGACAGAAGGTGGTACATATCTAAGGGGCCATTAAGCTTTAAAAAGGAAGGAAATGGGCCGACCAAATAGCTCAGTGAATTAAAGCACCTGTAACAGGCACAGGGGCCAGAGGTTCAATTCCTGGACGAAGTGCAGGCCCTGCCCCCGGGGACACACTGAGCCATGGTGGGCGTGGTAACACAGGCCTATAATCCCAGCTCTTGGGAGGCTGTAAACAGGCGGATCACTAGGAGTCCAATCTAGTAGTGAGACCCTGAACACCTTGTAGACCCTTCCCTAAAATACAAAAAACAAAAAAAAATAATAAATAATAAATAAGAAGAAATTCTGACACATGTTACAGCATAGGTGAACCATGGAAACATTATGCTAAGTGAAATGATCCAGCCACAAAAGGACAAAGGCTGGATGACATTATGGGTGTGAAATACCTACAGCAGGCAAATTCACATGCACAGCAAGCAGAGCAGCAGTGGTCAAGGGCTGGGGGAAGTGGGGCAAAGAAAGTTACTGTTTAATAGGGTCCAAAGTTTCTGTTTTGCAAAATCAAGATGAATAGTGGTGACGGTTGCAAAATAATGTAAGTATATTTAATGGTCCTGAATTGTAGACTTAAAAATAAGCTAAGATGGTAAATAATCTCATATACACCATCTCACCATTTTAAAACTTCATACTACTTCCACTAATAATAACAATACAGTATTGGTCAGGTACACTATAAGTTTTGAAACTTCATTTAGAGAACTCTGCAATCAAATTTTAGTTTTCAGTTAATAGGAATGGGAGTAGAGTTATATTTTAATGGCATTAAAATTAAAATCAGACCACACATGCCTATAATCCCAGAATTTCAGAGGTTATAGGAGATCTGAGGCTAGGTTGGAACACACTGAGTTCAAGGCCAGCCTGGAACACATAGCAAGACCATGTCTCAAAAAAAAAGGAGGGAAAAAAAAAACCTTTGACTGAAGTTAATAAGATTTTAATCTATATCACATAAATATTTAATTTTAAAATGTTATATTGAGGGTCAGCCAAATGGCTGGGCTGACCAAATAGCTCAGTGGATTAAAGCACCTGTTTAGGCAAACACAGTGGCCAGGGATTTGATCCCTAACATACCATACACCCCCCCAGGGGGGAGGGTCATGCTGAGACAGCAATTGAGACTAGGCATGGTGGCATGGCCTGTAATCCCTGCTGAATACAGGCGAATCAGTGTGAGTCTGATCTGTGTAGTGAGACCCTGTAGACCCTTACTGAAAAATATAAATAAATAAGATGTAATACTGAAAATCTGGACAATACGTATATCATATGTATATGTTAATAGAAAAAAATCAATAGATGGAAAATCTGTTTGTGCAAAATGAATCCTGCAGATGCCTTGCTTCAACTAACAAGCATGCAAACTGTCTTCCAACACTGCACCTGTAACACTGCAATTACAATGCGCAGTTCACACATTTTGTCTCCTAAACGGAAGAGCAGCTTACAACTCTCAGATGCTGGAGCACCTGGTATGAAGCATCATAAAAGTAAGGTCTCAGAGCAATCAAGCACAAGGTTTATATTCCTAAGCCTCGGGGAGCATTGCTGACAGAGCCGAGTTAGAGCCACCTGGGGCCTAAAAGGGAGCCAGCTGAGGATGGCTCTGAGGGGAAGGAGCACAAGTGGGCCCAAGCCTCACAGCGGAACAGGCTTTTCCTGCTGGGCTCCCGGGCCTCCAGTGCGTACAGAGAGGATTGCAGGTGCCCCAGGCAAGAGCTAGCGGACAAACAAGGCAAGCCAAGGCTGAAAACAGACCACCTCGGAATGGCCCAGGCTAGAGGATGACCTCCGTGGAAGAGCCTCCCTGGTCCACATGGTACAAGTCACCTGAGAACACAGGTTAGCACACCTTTTGCAGAAAGGGCTGACAGCAAATATGTTAGGCTTTGAGGGTCACACAATCTGTCATAGCTTCTCAACTTATCATGTAGTACAAAAGCAATCACAGATGTATCAGTGAATGACTGTGGATGTATTAGAAAACAAACAAAATAGAACCTTTTATTTACAAAGTAGGCAGAGGTCTCAATTCAGCCCATGGGCTGCCCACATCCTTGCATCTCAAACTGTGATCTAAGACAGCCATAGTGACTTTACGTGGTAGCTTGTAGATCTGCAAAAGCTTCCACACCACCAGAACCTCTTCTCAAGGGACGCCCGGTTGAATGTGACAAGTGCTGCTCTCCATGACTTCTGGGATTCCCTCTCAGTCTGGGCGTTTTCAGAGAAGCAGAAGACGGGGCAAGTTTCACTGAATGCCTTCCTCCTAAACCCGACGTGGGCTGGGTGGGCTTTTCCTCACTGCCTGTGCCCCGTAGCTCAGGTTTCTAAGTGATAACAGAGTACCTGAGTGAAGACACCTGGTATTCGGCAGAGACAGGAGACAGGATTCGGCAGAGACAATTCATTCGGAAATGCTGCCAGTGAGACAGGTTTGTGAAGTCAGATATTGGTATGGTTGATACACTGTGTCAACCTGAGGCTAGAAGCTTAACTACGAAAGCAGGCAGCTCTACCTCCTGGGGTGGAAAGGACAGGTCACTACTGCTCTAGGATGCTGTTCATTGTGTCACCTTGAGAAGTTTAAAAGTTCACCTAAGCGATGCAGCAGTGGACCAAGGTCCTTACTTTGTAAACATCCTCAGATTGTGGAAAGGGAGGGCATGGAGATGGTGTGGGCGTGGGCAGACAGCCAATATACAATATCAAAAAATAAGATGATTGTTTTCCCTTTGGGCTCCAACTGCTTTTGCTGTCTTCAGCCACTTGGGACTGCTGCCCCTATGCCAGGGCACCCTGCCTTAGAGCCAGCTAATTACAACTAAAACCACAAAGTGTGAGCTCAGTAGACCTTTTCCTCTCTTAATTTTGAGTGTTGGATATTTTGTCTCAAAAAGGAGAGAAAAGTAACCAAGACAGATATGAACCCAGAGCTGAACTCCACACTCAAATGCTTCCCACTGACCAGTCCTTTTAACTGGGGTGGACCTGCTGCAGGTGGCTCTTCACTTTCATTGACAGTGTGCCCCACAACGGAACTGTGTCTGCATCTCCTCCTGGAATGGAAAGCACTCCTCTTCCTGTTCCTCCAGGAAGCCCCTCACACTGGTTACTACTGGAACAGTGGCGGTTCTTAATCCCAGGGCAGTTTTTCCCTTCAGGGGACGTTTGACAAGGTCTCTGGACCTCTTTGGTCGTCACAGCTACTCTGTGTACAGCAGGTGGTGACACTGTTTTCCTGAGAGGAAGGGCTTGGGGAGCTGCTGAGCACCCTACAGTACAGACTGCAAAGTCTGGCCACAGAGAACTACACGGGTCCAAAATGAACACCGTGCCAAGATGAGAAGCCTATTCTGGATGAATATTTCTTTGTTGCTGACCAGTCTTAATGAGTCTCAGGATTTATGACACTCGTAACATCACCAAGATAAAAAGATGTCCAAAGAAGGGGCGCCTGGCAGCTCCCGGGGCCTTGATCAGGGCAGCATAAGGCCGACCCTAGGCCAGCGACTCAGTGTTCTCTGTGACCAAAAATGATTGGATTCTGGGAGAATGAGTCACGGCAATTCAGTCGCCAAAAGCACACACGGGGAACCAACACTGGTTGGGATGGAGCTGCCATGGCTTCTCACCACTGAGAACCCCCTGGATTAATACAACACCTCTCCAGGGAAAAATAATTGCTAGAGAATATTCTAGAATCAATGGATCAGCATCGCAGAAACTACCAATTCTTATCTCACTCTACAACAGCTTCCTTTCAGCCGTGGCTCAAAGTTCCTTACTTAATTAGGGACAGGCTGCCGCACAGTGAAAAGAAACAGCTTTTCTCCAACGCTTCTGCCCCAGAATAGTGTCTTCTTGACCCCATGCTGTTCTCTTGATGAAGATGACAATAAACTCTGTCTTGTGAACCCTCTTAGATAGAATGGGTAATTGGATACAATTGACTAGCTCCTACTTCAGAGGTAATCTCATTCCCACTGCTGCAAACGTACATTCTCTGCAGCCAACGTCCACTGATTTATACCATGTGCATGCAGTGGCTGGCAAAGGCTGAAGTGAAATGTATCTGATGATAATACATTTCGTTTTATATTTCAGGAGCAGTGGTGAGTGCTCCCTGGCATCCAAGTCCATGGGCAGGTGACTGTCTCATTACAGCGAGCTTAGGAAGTGTAATATTACTGTTGTAGATACCTGGAGTCAGATGTGCTGTCAGGAGCAGAGAATTAGCTGGTAAGGGCAGGTCATCCCTGAGGGTGTTGTCTTCAGTCAGTGAAGGACTCTAAACCTGGTTGGCTTCAGGTGGCTTCTGAAAGAAAGAAACAACACAATAAACATTACATGTCCAGGAGATAACAACATCATGCCTTGGATCTGGTATGGTCACAACCCAATAGAAAAGCCTTGGTAGTGAGAGTGGATACTGGAGGGAAGCGCAGCCTCCCCTCGCAGGACGAAGCCTATTCCCAGATTTTAATCCGGAACGTGGGGTAGAGAGCCCAGCCTTCCAGGTCACTGCAGGAAGGAAGCGCAGGGTGGAAAGCCCAAGACATGTGCTTCCTCTTCCCTCTACTCAGCCAAAACTCACTGACCCCCTCCAGTGGTCTGGCCCCTCCCTCAGCGCAGTGGGCAGCACAACCTCTGTGGCGCACAGGAAGGGAGGGAATTCAGTTCTGAGACGGCAGCACTCCCGACGGACCATGAAATGAAGTCTCTCAGAACTGTGTGCAAGCAGTAAAACCTGTGACTGCCCATTGTGGACGCCCCCTGCCTGTTCCTCTAGATGGACGGCTTCTGCCTCACCCAGCCCAGGAGGCCCCTTTCTGTCAAGAGCTTCACTCTAAGTGCAGAGGAAGGATTAGTCAGGGAGCTCCCGGAGCTCTGAGCAGTCGCACGGCACACACTCGTGCTTCTGCCCCCATGGCGTCCTGCCAGTGCCCGCAGCATCCGACTTCTGCCTGTTTACACCTTTCTAGATAATCACCTCAGCTGCTCCTGCTCTGGAAAAGGTTTGCAGCACCTTTCTAAGTCCTTTTTCAATAGTCAAGAAAGTAAGGACAGAAGAAAAGGGAACCTGAAGCGTAAAGTTGGCAGCTTGTCACAGGCGTGTGCCTATGGGCAGAGGCAGGCATGGAGGCTCACAGGCCCTCTGCCCTACAGAGCGGCCTCATGGAGCCAGACAGGCACAGGGCCCACCAAAGAAGCAGCTCCCACAGACAGTGGGGCCACAGGGAAGTGAGCGAGCAGAGGGAACCCTTCACGGGGTGGTAAGTGCCTGTGGACGGCCCCGTGGCGTGACAGCTCGTCAGCCACTTGGCATTATTTGCTCCAGCAGTGTGTGGTAAGTCGTGTCCAGGGGCCTCACCATCACCTGGGAGGGCGGGCTGCTCACCCCTGAGGTCAGGGCCAGACCATAACTTCATGCTCCCGGAGCGCCCACAATAAAAATGCACAGGGCCAGGACACAGTGACTGAGAAATGACCCACTCGCAAGCCCCACGCTTCAACCAGAATTTCCTATCCCATTCTCCTATGCCTGGAATCCAAGTCAGGGTGCTCCCCAACCTCGGGAGACTACTCATCCTCTGTACCTTCGGTCCAGTATAACACTCTTATCCCCAGTTCACCCTTTTTCCATGCAGCCTGCCTACTACAGCTGCAACACATAATGCTTTCCCCAGCACCCCACTGGTGCCCACCCCAGCCAGCCCTGGGCCTAAGCCCCAATCCTGACCATCTCTCCATCTCCATCTCTCTCTCTCCCTCTCTCCTGCCAGTTTACTTGCCCATATTATGCTAAGTGCTTGGGGGAGGGGAAATCACTTCTGTTTACATAATTGCAAATATTTAGTTTACTCAATCAATTAATACTTTCAATGTTGCTGAGGGTCCCTATTTGTATCCCTAACATCTTACTTCCTTATTTCAGTTCCCTAGAGAAAAGATACCAAATCTCACCCTCTTTTTCTGAAGCATGTTCCTTTATCCTCACCTCTCCATCTTCCCTGAGAAAACATGTTATCTTCACAAGCTCTGAAGTCTTACCTTCCTGTTTCATCCTGAACTTCCTGCCTCCTGCCTCTAGGGAGCTACTACCTGTGTTTTTGATCAAATCATGTTTTCCTTCTTCCTGCAGGACATGGTTTATCAATGATTTATCCTTCTCTCGCCTCTCAGTGGATAGACAGACAGACAGATGAACAGATGGAAGGATAAATAGAAAATTCATATATACAGGTATCTATGAACTTTCTTTCAGTCTCTGCCTTTCTCATCATCTTCTTCCCAGAGCATCATTTCTCAGTGTTTTGGCTAAGATCAAGCATAGGACCTTCTTCCCATAGGAGGTATGATGGAAAAATACAGGAAGTGTTTTCAAAATGGATTGTAATGAAAAAAAAAAAAAAAAAAACCCTGTTGTATTCATTTCCCCCAAAGACTCCCCATCACTTCAAACATGTTCATCCTTGCCACTCTCTGACACAATTCTTGAATCCTCATCCATGAGGGCCTTCTGCTGCCAGGAAGCTGGCCGTGGAGAAACAATCAATCCGTGTTCCCAGTGACTGACTGCTCCACGATGGGGACCTGAGTGGGAGGCTGAGGAGCTCACGTCCCATCGCTCCGGGCCTGCATCTGGCACACAACTGACTGTGGGTCTAAGATTGCCAGGCACAGGCCTGAAAAGAGCATCAACAGTTTCTGAGCCATGAACCATATTTATATGGCTCCAGAGACACTGACAAGAGCTTCGCCTTGAACACAAGAGCTGATTCACAGAGTTGGGGTTTGCACATGGTCCAGCCCCAGACGAGACTCACCTCAAGGCCACAGACCATGGACATCCCAGTGCTGTTACAGTAGGGATCTAACACAAGGTAAGGATCTATACAAAGCTAGACCCTTCCCATAGGACTGGGCAGAGGTCACTGTGAGGAATAGCTTACCAGCAGATTCTAAATCTGTAATACGCCATGATATCTTCCAGCCTGGAGCCACACAACCTTTCTACCCCAAGACAAGATCTGCTTGTCTTACAGCAATAAATATTTAGTAAGCCCTACTGGAGCTATTTATTTCATAAAGCATTCTGCTGCTAACAAGGAACTGAGAATGCCCTGAAGAAAACGTCCATGACTTAGTCACCTCTGGGTTCAATGCTTAATGAACAGTAAAATGCTCCTTTGCAGGAATGAATGTACAAAACAATAAATGTGAACAGTGAGGCAGATTTGCAACCTAGTTACATGCAAACCAAACAAAGACCATGTAAATTAAGTGGTGCAGGGGCATCTGGAAATGAGCAATTAATTCCAACAACGGGACAGCAGTGCTGAGAACCCATAAAGACTTCATAGAGGGCCACATTCAAACTGGATGCCGAACTATACAATGTTAATTTAATTCCTAATTATACCAACAGCTCGCATTTGTGGAGAGCTTCCTCTGCAACCATGCAATTTGCTGGAAGATTTATGAAGAATATTTACCCTAAGCCTCATGACAATCCTGTGATGCGGGTGGTATAATTTCCAGTTTTCAGATGAACAGGCCAAGCTATGCCAAGGTAAAGCTGCTCAGGATCACCCAGCTAGATAATTCCAGTTGAAGCCAGAATTTAACAGTAGGTGCCCTAACACCAGCGACTTAACTTCTAAACTATTCTTTCCAAGAGTAAAGAAAAACAAAAAGAGGGACATGAGGTAAACTACCTGGTGGATCTCAAGCAGAGGAACAGAAAAGGGCTCAACAAGCTGTCACTGAAAACGCAAAGCTGGATGGGAAGACATGCAGCACCTGTGAAGGCCGAACCCAGACTTCTGGGTAATACTAGCGGCAGGAGAGTGACATGGGCAGTTCTGCTTTAGGAAGGAAATGCTTGCAGAAGTACAGAGGAAGGGTCGAAGAAGCCAGACATGATCTGAAAGGTTCACTAGGGGGTTCAGCAGTCCTGAAGAATGCCAAGCATAAAATAGGAACGGGGTGAAGTAGCTAAAGAAACTAGCAACCTAGGAATGCAGGTGCAGGGCTGTAATCCCAGCACTTGGGAAGCTGAGGCAGGAGGATTGTTGCAAGTTCAAGACCACTCTGGACTACAAAGTGAGCTCAAGGTTACTCTAAACTACACAGCATTTCCAAAAAAAAAAAAAAAATAGAAATGCAGATGCAGCCAAAGAAACACAAACACCCAACAAACCCCAGCTTTCTCCAGTCAAAATACCAGCAAAGGGCATTATCGGGGTGGGAAGCTTTTCTTTTCCCAAACCTTTTTGTTCTTTTGTTGTATTGAGTACAGGATCTACAGAGTCTCACTACACAGAGTGGACCTGTAGCGATCCTCCTGTTTTCAGTCTCCCGAGTGCTGAGATTACAGGCACGTGCCACCACGCCCAGTCTCAGTCGCAATCTCAGCGTGCCCTGAGTGGGGCTGGCACGGCACCAGGATTGAACCCTGGTCCCTGCACCTGCCTAAGCAGGCGCTTAGTCCTCTGAGCTATCTGGCTGGCCCTAAATCTTCTTTTTTATAAATTTTTCTGTCTTCTCTTTACATTTCATAACAGTCTCAGTGATGACACAGAAATCTAAAAGAGGCATCAAACAGAAAAAAGAAAATAAATAGATCTAGTCCAGATTTTGGTTATTGACATTTTTCTTTTTTTTTTTTTGTTTTCACTTGGTAGTGTTTATAGAACACATAATGACTACTTTTGTCATAGGGAATCGCCACGTATGCCTAGCACTTTAATTCTTTTTGTTTCTTCTAAGCCCTCTTTCATCTCTTAGTCAAAGTAGAAAACTCTTAAGCCCTCATTCTACTCCAGCCAAAAAAATGGTGGCCTCGCCCACACCCACACCTGCAAAGCCTGAGTCAAGAGCCTAGACTTCCACCTTCAAGGAACCAAAACAAGAAGCTTCGAGTCCATGCCAGACTGAGGACCAAGAAGGCAAGCAGGGACCTGAGCCTCTCATCCCAAACAGCTGGCAAGGCACACAGTCCCTGGCACTGTCAAGGAGGCAGCCCACTGTGCGTCGCTATAACACAGTGCCACAGACAGTAATTTATGCAACAACAGAAAGTTGTTCCACCGTTCTCCAGGCTACAAAGTCCAACACTGCGGTCCCAGTGTGTGGTGAGGGCCTTTGTGCTGCGTCATTTCATGGTAGAAAGTAGCCAGGAAAGAGACAGGGCAGGAAAAGGGCAAAAGTGGGCTCAAGTTGCTTTTGGACCAAATTCACTCACTCACTAACTCACCCACTCCTGCAATATCATCAACATTGATCCCATTTGTGAGAAGACTCTTCTTGACTCACTAGGCCTCAGTTCCCAACACTGCCACACCACTGGTTAGTGTTTCCCACACGTGACCTTTCAGAGGATGCATTCAAAACACAGGACACTCCTACCCAGAAATACCTATGTGTCCCTCCCCTTCCCTGCTGCGGGGGATAGAGGAGGCTTTGAGAAGAATCAGGACTCTCCTCACTACCAAAGGAGACAAGGCCCATATTAGAGGACACCACACAAGGTCCAGAACTCGCATTCTTAGTCCACAGTGAGGAGCCAGGTATGTTCACCAACACTAAGGCGACAGAGAGGTTAGAATTATCTGAGGAGGACTTTTAAACATCCGTGCTAAGAAAAGTAATCTGAAAGATAACCAATTAAAAAATTTCCAGGGCCAGGGATATAGCTCAGTGGCATAAGCACCTGCCTGGCAAGCACAACGTCCTGAGTTCGATCCCTGATACCACACACACACACACACACACACACACACACACACACACACACACAAATTCCAAATTAGCTGGGGAGATGGCACAAAGAATAAGCACTTCCCCGGCAAGCGCAAGGGCCTGAGTTCAAACCCCAGTTCAGCCAAAAAAAAAAAAAAAAGAAAAAAAGAAAATTACAAATTAGAAAAGAAACAGCCTATAGGTATCTGAGTAAACCTCAAATAGAGTAAACTATCCCCTAGTCAATGCCAGACAAATCTTTTATCTTTTTTTTTTTAAATGTATTTGGTTGTGCAGGGTCTCACTGTGCACCTCAGACTCATGGTGATCCTCCTGCTTCCAGCCTCCCCAGCACTGGGATTACAGGTGCTTGCCACTGCCCAGACTCTGGCCAGCTCAGCCTGCCCTGGGGGTGGGGCTGGCAAGGCACTAGGGATCGAACCGCAGTCCCTGCACCTGCCTAAGCTTGCTGAAGCAAGCTCTTTAGTCTTCTGAGCTATCTTGGTAGCCCCTGACAAACAAATCTTAATTAAACTTTTGAAAATTAAAGATAAAAGGGGGAAAAAAATCTCAAAAGTGGCCAGAGAAAAATTACATCTGTTGTAGGGAAAAGCCAATTCAAATGACAGGAAGGATCTTTTTTTTTTTTTTTTTTTTTTTTTTCAAATTTCATTTAATAAATGGTCCTGACTCCACCACATGCATTATAAGGACCTGGCAAAGATTTAAAACAGAAGGATCTCTCTTGAGCTTTTTGTGCATCAAATATTGGCTCTCACAGTCTATTTCATAAGTTTAAGTCCTACAGACAGGCTGACTAACACCTGTCTGGCCTGAGGAGAGTCTGTGCTGAGGGATGCTTTTTCACCTCTGTAATGGATTTGGAAAAAAAAAAAAAAAATACGTACCAAAATAATAGAATAAAATATTAATATATAACATGTAGATAGCTTCAAAGTAATTGCTCAAGTACATATATACCAGGGAGGCCAAAAGCACTAAATGGCAATACATTTATTTCAGGTGCTAAAAGAAAAAGAGGGGCCGGGCGTGGTGGCACATGCCTGTAAGCCCAGCACTCAGGAGGCTGAGGCTGGAGGATTGTTGTGAGTTCGAGACCAGGGTGAGCCACAAAGTGAGCTTAAGGCCAGCCTGAACTGCATAGTGAGACCCTGTCTCAAAAAGACATTGTAAAATCTATACCCAGAGAGGGGAAAATTCCTTCAAAAATAATACTGAAATAAAGACCTTCTCAAATTAAGGCAAATGTTAGCAGTGGGCCTGCCCCAATAGCTAAAAGAAGTCTTCTAAACAGAAAAAGATAAAACATGTCTGGAATATCAGGAAGGA
The DNA here is from genome assembly GCA_004027165.1 of Ctenomys sociabilis. Taxonomy (NCBI): domain Eukaryota; kingdom Metazoa; phylum Chordata; class Mammalia; order Rodentia; family Ctenomyidae; genus Ctenomys; species Ctenomys sociabilis. Next base: position 52,883 of record PVKA01002524.1, on the reverse strand, counting down.
ACAAAGCAAAAATATGGGTAAACACTGTAATCTTTCCTTTTCCTCATGAGTTTTCTAATTTTATTTCACTGACAGTGCAACATTTTAACAATTCTTGATATAGTTCTAAATAGACTGAAAGGAAATATCTAAGACAATTACGAATGGAGAGAAGCAAAGGGAACACAGCAGAGTAAAGCTAAGGTTTCTTCGTTTCACTCAGGCTGGCGAAATGACCCCAGCAGACCGTGCTAAGCCGTGTGTATGTAATGGAATACCACATCAACCACCAAGAAAACTAAATGAAGAGGTAAGACTCAACATCACTGCGATGGACTCCCACAATCCTAGATTCAGGCTGAGGTGGGAGTTCTCTGCAAGTTCAAGGTCAGTCCAGCCACCAGCTTTAGTCCAAGGGCAGCCTGAATTACACAGTGAAACTCTGTCTCAAACAAACACAAAGCCACAACAAAAAACCCACCAGAAACAGTTAGCTCTGGTGCCATATGCTATTCAGCAGGCTAAGGCTGATTAGTTCAAGGCCAGCCTAAGACATTTAGTGAGATTCTTGTCTCAGAAAATAAAGAGAACTGAGGATAGCTCGGCAATAGAATATGAGTGTAGCATGTGCAAGGAAGGCCTTGACTTTAATTCCCAGGATCACACACACAAAAGAAAGAACAACAATAGCTAAAAACCCACTATGTACAAATCAGAATGGAATTGTAAAATATCTTCAAGTAACCCATAAAGCACAAGAAACTGAAAACAAGAAGGAAAATACTAAAATTAAAAAGAGAAGAATAAAAATGGCAGAGTTAAGTCGGAACACATTAATAATTATGTTAAATGTACATAATTTAATCAAAATATGCCAACAGCTGTTGGAGGGATAAATTTAAAAACATGACTCAAATACATGTTAAAGCTAACTTAAAATGTAACAACAGAGTAAGTTTTATGAAATAGGGTAAAAATTGTATATCTTGGAAAAAAATCAATAAAAAAATAAGAAGCTATATCAACCAGATAAAATAAACTTTAAGGCAAAGAAAACTATCAGAGATTGTTTTGGAAAAAAAAATCTTTGTAATTCATAAATCTCTAGCAAGACTAAGAAAGAGAAAAAAAGATACAAATTACCAATATCAGGAATAAAACAAGATGTCACTTGTAGGTAAAAAAATAATGAAGAAATACTAGTAATACCACACATGCAACTTATGTTGGACAAAATGGACCAACTCCAAAAAATATCAAATATCAGGATTCATCCAATATGACAGACAATTTACAAATATTATAGATATTAACAAGTTCATTTCATAATTTAATAGTCCCAAAAGTTGGTAGACCAGGATTGTTTCACTGAAAAAACTTATCAAGATCTTAAAGAAGAATTACCATATATTCTCCACAATCTCTTCTAGAAAATCAAAGAACAGTGAATGCTTTCCAATTTGTTTTATGAACCTAGCACTACTCTCATACAATCCTGGACAAAAACAGAAAAAAAACTCTAAAATGTAAACTGGGATTGTAGCTCAGGAGAAGAGCACTTGGGTAGCATGCACAGGCCCTGAGTTCAACCCACACTATTACAAAACAAACCCAAAACCCAGAAAACTTGAAATCCTCAAAAATACAGATGCAGAAAATTCTTAACATAACATCTATAAGTAAAATTCAATAACCTATAAAAATGATTTTTGTCTTATGAGCTTATTCCAAGCGTATTAGGCTTACATGGTATTCAGAAAGTAATGACATCATCTGCCATCTTAATAGGCTAAAAAAGAAGTCACACTGATAGATGCTCAGTTGTGGAGGCTGAAATCCAAATAGTGACATCCAAATAGTGAACTCTGGCAAATGTCTCTAGATCACTACAAAGTGGAAATGCATGCAAGTCAGGCAATCCCTTGGGCAGACAGGAAGTCAAACAGGGACTCGAATTAAGGCCCCTGACAGCTACTTTAATCCTTTCCAAAGACACTCCGCTAATGACCTACAGTATTCTACTAATCCTCAAGGTCCTTTACCTCTCACATAGCCAACTAGAGATCAAGACTCCAGATATAACCTTTGGGGCCCAAATCTTAGCCAAACCATAGCAGTGCTCAATGAATAGTATTTATAATTTCTATGTGCCAGTGGTATAAGATAGCATTTATTTTATCATCATCATCATCATTATTACTTGGAGGACCCAGGGATTAAACTCAGGCCCTTACACTTGCCAGGGAAGTGCTTATTCTTCTGAGCCATCTCCCCGGCCCCTCAAGATACCATTTAAAGCCATAGTTTTCATCATTTCATATCTAAATAAGATAGAAATACAAGCTATAGCTTGTACCACAAAGATTCTGCCAAGAGAGCTTACTTTATCAAACAAGTAACAGGTCCAAAATGTGTGAAAAGCAGCCCTGCCCTAGAGTTTCATTGTACAAAGCCAATGCTGAGTTTCCACAGCTGCTGACTTCAGCCTACCCAGAGGAATACTTTAGTGAAATATTAATCTCTAAGAAAGCCATGCTGGGATAAGACGGCACAGTAATTCAAGCTGTGTGTGAAAAATTTATTTAGTGTGGTCAGGAATGGTTTGTAGTACGTGAAGGCTTCAGAATGAGAATAAAGTGATTTAGGTGTTCAACTAAACCAGTCCTGCAGGCCCTGGATGCTCCCAGCCCTCCTGCTTTAGCTTATTTCTGCAGTTCCCAAGTTGTAAACAAAAAGGAAGCTCACATGGAACAGAATGAGGGTGCTGGTGGAACTAAAAGGCAGCCAGCAATAAAACCAGCCAAGGAAGCAGACACCAGTGCGGTCCATCCAAAGACCTGCGGTGTATGGAAGTCAAACGTCCAACCACAGTAAGGGCAGTGGAGAGAAAATCCTAAGGAAGGTCCAAACCCTGGAAAGGTGGGTGGCACAACTTTTTACAATTTTTTATTAGATCATATTTTCGGAGCAGAAGGACCCCATGCATCATGGGTGTGGGTCCACACACACAACACATCTCAATTATCTTTCCACCCTCTTCTCCATTCCTTCCTCTCTCGATTTCTTGATGCCTTTCTCCTCTGCAAAAGATCTGTCTCTTTTTGTTCTGTTATCTTTCATTTTGTTTTTATGTATATTTTGAGTCTTTTGAGTAAGAGAAACCATGTATTTTTATTTTTTTTTTCATTATTTGGAGGGTTCAGAGCAGGGGATTGAACTTGGGCCCTTGTGCTTGCCAGGGAAGTGCTAATTCCACTGAGCCATCTGCCCAGCCCCAACCACGTGATTTTAAAGCTTGTGTCTGATTTATTCCACATAGTATGGACCCCGGGTGCCTCCATTTCCTTACAAATGACTCAGGCTGATCCTCCGTTATGGCAGAGCAGTACTCCCTTGTGTGTGAACACATTTTCCTTATCCATCTATCTGTATCAACAGATATACAGGCCATAACATTTGCCTATTATGAATCATGCTGCTATAAACATGAGAATGTATGGTGTTATTATATTTATGACTGATTCTCTTGGAAAGATACCTAGAACAGACATAGCTGAGTCAAAATGATTTTCTACTTTTATTGTTTTTGAAGAATCCCCATACTAACTTCCATAATGGCTGCAATAGTTGACATCACCACCAACAATGCAGAAGCCCTCCTCCTTCCCCAGTCTCATCAGTATTTCTTATTATTTGACTTCTTGGTGATAGCCATACTTCTTTGGACTAAGATGGAATCTCGTTTTCACTTGCACTTCTCTAATAGCCTGAGACATTCAGCACTTTTTTCCTGTTCTTTTTTTTTTTTTTTTTTTGGTCTTTTTGAGACAGGGTCTCACTACACAGTTCAGGCTGGCCTTAAGCTCACTTTGTAGCTCAGGCTGGTCTCGAACTCACAACAATCCTACCTCAGCCTCCCGAGTGCTGGGATTACAGGCCTGTGCCACCATGCCCAGCTTTTCCTGTTCTAATAGACTATTTGTACTTGTTTTGAGAAGTGTCTATTTCAATTGCCCCATTTTTTGATTAGATCCTTTATTTTGGGAAAGGGGATCTAATTTTTTCAGTTCTTTATATTGTCTATTAATCCTCCGTCCAAGAAATAGCTGGCAGTTTTTTCCAATTCTATGTTCTTTACTGTTTGCTTGCTTTTTTTGTTGTACAGAGGCTTTGTAATTTGATATAATCCTATTTGTTAGTTCTGTAAACTATTCCTTGTCACTGGGATTCTGTTCAGAAAGTTCTTATCTATACCGATGTCTTCAAGATTTTATCCATTCTATCTTCCAACAGATTAAGTGTCTCTGCTTCAACATCAGATCTTTAGTCCATTTTGATTTTGCATTAATAGCAAAGATATACATGGATCTAGATTTAATCTGCTGCATCTGGCTAGCTGGTTTTCCCAGTACCATTTATTGAATAGGCTATCTTTCTCCAGCATATGTTTTTGGCTCTTCTGTCAAAGATCAGACAATTTATGAAGTCTGAGATTCTGCATTCTCTAGTCCATTTGATTGATCCATGTCTATTTTGTCCTAGTACCATGCCATTTTTGTCACTATAGCTTTCTTTCTTTTTTTTTTTTTAATGTCTTTTTGAGACAGGGTCTCACTATGCAGTTCAAGATGGCCTTATGCTCACTTTGTAGCTCAAGCTGGTCTTGAACTCACAACAATCCTCCTGCCTCAGCCTCCCAAATGCTGTGATTACAGGCTTAGATTGTGGTATCTCCTGCTTTATTCTGTTAACTAGAACTGGTTTTGTTACACTGAGTCTCTTCTTGTTCTATATGAATTTTAGAGTTGATTTCTCCAGTTCTGTGAGAAATGGTGCTAGTATTTTGACTGGGATTGCACTGAATTTGTGTGTTAATTTTGAAAGTGTTGCCATTTTTTTTTTTTTTTTTTTTTGGTGGAACCAGGGATTGAACTCAGGCCCTTGCGCTTGCCAGGGAAGCACTTATTCCTCTGAGCCATCTTCCTGGCCCCATTTTGCCATTTTGACAGGACTCTTTCTATCTATCCAGGAACAGGATGTTTTTCCTTTTTTTTTTTTTTTTTTTTTTTTTGGTGTCCTATCCAACCTTCTTTAGAGAACTGTATTTTTTGCCTTAAAGGTTGCTCAACTTCCCAGGTTACAGTAGTTCACTATAACTTTTCTTGATGCTCTTTTAAATGGTTTGCGTCCAGAGGCCCCCCCAAGCCTCATGTGGTCATAGGGTTTTTTCCAAGGTGGTTGAATTTAGAGTGTGTGATTGATTCTTAATGCAATGGGATTAAGAGTATTAGGATAGGACCTGGGGAGATGAATAGAATAAGCACTTGCCTGGCAAGCACAGGGTCCTGAGTTCAATCACTGGTATCATCAAAAGAGAGAGAGAGAGAGAGAGAGAGAGAGAGAGAGAGAGAGAGAATACTGGGATTAAAGGTGGGTAACTACTGAACCACTTATTGGACTGGCAGTGTTCTGATCCCAGTAGGCTGGATTCAATATAAAGAACAGAAAGTGGCTTGTCTCACTTTCTCTCATCACTTTTGCTGCCTTCTGGTGCCATGAACTATTGCCTCTCTGCCATGTGGCACCTTGCTTTGGAGTCATTGGATTATGGACTAAAACCTTACAAAATGTGAACTAAATAAACCTTTCCTCTTTTAACTTTGAGGATCAGGCATGTTGTTTCAGCAATGAGAAAAATAACTAAGACATACTGTTTTCCTAATTTATTTCTTAATGAGTTCATTATTGGTATATAGGAACACTATTGCTTTTGTGTGTCAATTTTGAATCCTGATACATTCCTGAATTTGATCACCAATTCTAGGAGTTTTCTGGTAGCATTTCTGAGGACCTCTATATGGAAAATTATACCATCTGTAAATGTGAACCTGACAAAAGCCATTTATGAAAAACATACTGCTAATATACTAAATGGAGAAAAATTGAAAGCTTTCTCTCTACAATCAGGAACATGACAAGAATGTCCACGACTACCACTCCTATTCAATTTAGTACTTTAAACATGAGCCAGAGCAATCAGGCAAGAGGAAGAAATAAAAGGCACACGTACAGGAAAGCCAGATGGTTTAGCAAAGATCCTAAGTGAGTGCAAGGTGCAGGGTGTGTTGTGCAACTCCTGGACTCTTCACACTTCACAGAGTGACCTGAAAGGAATGGGTGCAAGTTTAGAAGCATGCAGGATTCAACACAGATCCAGGCCAGGCGTGTGAGTAAATCTGCCTGAAGCCCACCGGATTCTCATTAAACCCAGAGCCCAGGCCCAGCATGGAACCCTAGAGCAGAACTTCAAAGAGGCTAGAGGCAAGACCTATCCAGCTGATTCAGGAGCAGAACATCTTGCCAGAGTGGCACAGAAGGTTTACCTCCAAAGGCTGCAGCAGGAAGAAGTAGAACACAGCAGCCAGACCCAAGCCACACCCACCTGGATGAGTTTGAACTTGCTAGATCCAGACCTGGTGCTAAGGTAATAACTCTATCTAAGCTCTACACCAAAGGTCAGAAGACAGTGGTGTACAAAATGACAAAGAAAAGGAACAAAAAGCAGTCTCAGGCCCAAGTCCACCCCAAACAAATGCAGAAGACATTAGCATAGAAGAAATTGGAAATCACACACCTGAAATCTCTGAAGTAACAGCATTGGAAATAAAGAAACAACTGCAGAAAAATACAGAGGAAATCAGATCAGAAATAATTTTTGAAGTAAAAAAAGAAATAATAACTAAAATCAAAGTAGTACTAAGTGCTTCTAAAGCAGACACTGATAAAAAAATAGAGCAGAATATAAAAATGATGGAATCCTTGAATAAGCAATATAGGAAAGAAATAGTACGCATGAAGCAGATCCAAAATGATAAACAGGAAATTAAAACTGCAATCACAAGCTGGGAAACCATTTGAATGAAAGTGAAAATAGACTTTCAGACCCTAAGGACAGCATTACAGCTAGTGAAAAAGTAAGAAAAAATCTCTTAAAAACAACTAAGATGCAGGAAAAAATAATTCAATACCTGCAATATTATGCAAAGATGAACATTGTGAGACTAATAGGCATCAATGACAAGGAAGGAATCAATACAAATGATTTAAAAAGAATATAGACAATAAAAAGAATATGGGCAGAAGTAATAGCAGAAAACTCAAATATGGGGAAACAATCTGACATTCAGATAACTAAAGCATATAGAACTCCAAATAACATCAACCCAATTAATACCACACCCAGATATATAATAATCAAGATCCCAGAAATTCAGCACAGGAACAGTATACTAAAAGCCGCTAAAGAAGAAAAACAGATCAAATTTAAAGGAAAACCCATCAGCATAACAGCAGATTTCTCTTCAAAAACCATCAAGTCAAGAAGAACATGGAGCAAAGTACTACAAGTCTTGCCAAGAACACAGACTGATACACCCTGCAAAACTCTCTTTTAAGTATAATGGAGAAGTGAAATACTTCCATGACAAAGAACAACTTAAGAATTTCATGATGACAAAACCAAGACTACACAGACTACTAAATGATGTTCTAAAATAGGAGCAAAATGATCACAACCCTATGAATGAGAAAGGAAAGAACCCATAGTACTTTACTATCATGAAAACTTTTTCTTGGTTTAATTGTTTTGAAATATTTAATTTTTAATTAATTAGTATTTAATTTTCTGAATATTGCTTAATCTTAATTTTTGTTTTAAGATTTATATCTTTGACTTACAATTTATTTAAAAGACATAGTATATCTTCTCAGTATTAAACTTTAAAAAGTATATTTCCATTTTTTGCTGACTTTATATTACTTCTTACTTGTCTTTTATATACACATACACACACATATATATATGAAAAAAAAATACATGTATAACCCAACATAAGATTGGTACTGCTTCATAGAAATCTTTAATGACCTTTTATATAATTACCATGCACTAATTGTGCTATCAGAGCTTCTTTTAATGACCTTTTAAATAAGGGTTCATCTATCTTATATAGTCCTGCATAACTATCACTTTGAGAGCCTTTTATTGTTCATCCAGGAGCATACTGCAACCTCTCTTGCCTTTTGAATTATGCTCTTTGTTATTTCCTATAATGTACATCTGGAGGTATTAGAATATTTCATGTTTGTATAACTGAAAAATATTTTAGTTCTAGTTTTCAAAGGTGTGTTTGCTAAGTATAAAATGCTAAGAGGACAAGTTTTTTTTTCTTTCATTAGTCTAGTTCTTACACACCTGATCTTCTTTTGTTTCTTTCTATTGTGGAATAAGATGCTACTTAAGCCGGGTGTGGTGGCACATGCCTATAATCCCAGCACTCGGGAGGCTGAGGCAGGAGGATTGTTGTGAGTTCGAGACCAGCCTGAGCTACAAAGTGAGCTGAGCTGCATAGCAAGACCCTGTCTCAAAAAGACAAAAAAAAAAAAAAAAAAAAAAAAAAAAAAAAGATGGTACTTAATTTTGTTCTTCCTTAGCTAATATTTTTTTATGTATATGCTTTAATGATTTTTTTCTTTACAGTAAGTTTTGGTCAATTTCATTTTTGTTTATCTTGATATTTTATTCAAATTTCTTGTACAAAAGGTTCATTTTTCTCGGAAATGTAGTGTTGTAAGTTGAATTAAATTCAGAAATTTTAAATTATTAAATATTTAATGTCTACCCCTTCTACTTTGAGAATTCTGATTATATGAATATGTTTCTTGATTTTGACACAGAGTAAACTATTACATGACTGATCTGTGATTTCTTATTCATTTTTACTTTGGACAGTTTATTGCTATATTCATTTAAGTTTATAAATAATTTATTAATAATGTGCCATCTATTAATCTCATGCGATATGTTCATTTCAGAAATATTTCTCTAAAAATCACTCTTCTACATCTTATATAATTCACATTTCAATATTTGTCTACAATTTTTTTTTTTTTTTGCAGAAACAGGGATTGAACTCAGGCCCTTTTGCTTGCCAGGGAAGCACTTATATCTACTGAGCCATGTCCCCAGCCTTGTCTACAATTTTTAATATGACATGTAATTATTAATTTTCAATAAAGTTAATGGGAAAAAAAAAAGGAGCACATGGAAGTGAGGAGAAGGCAATGGCTTATCCTTGATCCTATATATGCACTGAGCAATAATCTTTGCAGACAGACAGTGAGCTAACCCTATAGGACTTAAACATCATCAATAATCAAAAGCTACAAAGATGTCTCCAAGGCTGATAAGTCAAAGAAAACCCAGACAATTATCTTTAAAACACACACTTTCAGCCTCAGGCTTCAGTCCTTGGGCATCAGTGGCCTCGCACCTGCCTGCAAACAGAAGTGCACTTCTTCTCCTGCCTGCATTTCTTCTATCAGGAGTGCTTGAGCCAAACACCCTCTCAGAATTGCCAGGAATTATCAAAAGCTAGTCCTGTAGGAGATCGGTAGCATAGCTGTCAACCTCAGCCTTAGGTTAGCCCACCAGGATCGGTGCCCTAATACTTGTGTCCCACCTCATGGGCCTGCTGAAAGAGTTACTGCCTTCGGTCAGGTCAGTCTGGCTACCAAGGGTGGGGAAGGGGCTAGCCCAGCTAGGAAGAGTAGAAGAACTCTCTGTTGACATAAAAAGGGAGTCCAGAATGCTGAAGATGAAGTATACTTCTTAGATACTTCTGTATTTCTTAGAGATCTTTACAGCTCAACATTTGTTCATCTGTCTAGCCCTTTTTATCCTGTTATTCTGTACCCTGTTCATAACATCTCAGCATTCTAAACACCCAACTCAAACCTGTGGATCACCATGGACCTTCATTCTCCCTGAAAACCCTACCTCATATCCTTTTAAACTCTTCACCTCCCTAACTCTCCAGTCTCACGAATTTCTCCTTTTCTTACCCTTTTTAGTCCATAACTCATATATAGTGGTGTCAGTCTGAGCTTCAGAAAATGATATTTAATATTGCTCCTTTTATGTAAAACCATCAATGGATTCATACCGCTCAAAGTAAAACAGATGTGATATTATGATTTTCATAAATTCCCTTTAATCTAACTTTTCAATATGGTCCAATATTGAAACAGACAGAATCGCTTTGCTCCATATACTCCCTACGAACAACCCTATAGCCAGGTTAGAGACAGAGGAGTGAGAATCCAAAAGAATGCTCTACCACTACTTTCTGCTCTGCCTGAAGCACACCCCTCGGCATGTATCACTGTGCTTCTGAGTTGAGAAGATCATCCTCACATTGCTCCATGAAAGAACATTCTCAGATTTTCCATACCATGCCTAATTCTTCCCCTTTTTTTTTTAAATAAACTTCTAAATGCAAATAAGTCCTGCTTTTACGGTCTGTTATGACTTGTATCTAGATGCACTCCCACCCAAAAAAACTGCATGCAGTCATAGACAGGGACTTGGACTGGGGTGTGTGTGCATGGATTGTACCCAACTTGGGTATGGGCAGCACCATCAATGGTTAATGTAGCCTGGATGGACATAAAGAGAGAGACAGGCTTGCTGCTGTTGCTTCTGCTCTTCAGCTGCTTGCCACTGCTGCACTGCTGCCTCCTGCCTACCTTGCCATGGGCTGTTTCTTCTCTGCAATCCCCCCCTCCAATCACACCATCCTGCCTTGGAGCTAGCTGACTTTGCACTGAAACCTCTACAAACTGTGGGCTATGATTTTTTTTTTTTTTTTTTTTTTTGGTTTTTTTGAGACAGGGTCTCACTATGCAGAGTCCAGGCTGGCCTTAAGCTCACTTTGTAGCTCAGGCTGGTCTCGAACTCAGAGCAATCCTCCTCCCTCAGCCTCCTGAGTGCTAGGATTACAGGCATGTGCCACCACACCTGGCTTGTGGGCTATGATAAACCTTTTCTCCTTTAACTTTGGGTGTATGTGGTCTCAGCAAACAAGTAACTAAGACAGGTGTTTTGTGCTGAGTGAAATTATGTTCTTTGCAATGTTTCCATTGGGTTGGAAGTTTTTGGGTTTTTTTTTTTTAATCTTACATCAGATTTTTCTGCATGAGAGAGGCACAGGGATACCCAAGGGCTTTCAGCTTGACCAGTTCATTAGAAATATTATAAAAAGTTTGGGGTATAACTTTGGGAAGATAGACTAGAGTCTTATAGTGACCCCAGAGTGATGGTGAAAGGCATTGGGGAGGTTAACAGAAAAGGTAAGGAACTAAATGAAGTAACCTGAGAAGGAATACCAAGTGCGAAGGGAAAAAAGCCAGGGCTAGGATCTTAGAAACACCAGCCTGCAAGGGTCAGCAGGAGAACAGCGCAACCATCATGGAAACTGGCAGGAGGCCCTGGTACAGAACAGAAGACAATCACATCTGTACCAAACAGGAAATAAGAATTCCAGCCACACCACAAGGTTCCTCGAGGATCCTGGCCACACACTCTACATGCTTCTTGCCTCTAGAATCGTAAGTATGACATGCAAGCAGACATGTGGATCCTTATGTCAAGACATTGAAAAGAGGTTTTCCACTAGCTGCCACCTCATTCCTGGCCAGTGTTCCTTCAGGAAAGGCTTCAGTCTACTCCCCTGGGCCTCCCCAGCCAGCATACCTGAGGCTCCTGCAGATGTGGAGAATTGGAAAAATGGCTGGATGAGGAGCATACAGTTGGAAGCAGAGAACATTCCAAGTTATCTTTTCTGTGTTGGCCTCACAGACTGGGAAGTAATGTGCAAGGACATTTCAGGGGTTGGAACCAGAGTGAAGCACAGGGGTTCCAAAGAAGCCGACAACAAGTTCAAAGACCCTGACGCCAGGGGCTCTGGTGGCTCAGCAGCCCCACAGGGAGCTGTGGTAAAGGAGCACTGCAGGCAGGCAGCTGGCTATGTGAGTTCTTGGGAGGGTGGGAACCTGAGACCTTTCCAGTCCATTCTCAGCAGGGAGAGGCACACAGATCTGCTCTGAGCCCACTCACTTCACCCGCTGAACACTGGGAGCTGAGAAGCCAGAACTGAGCATGCATTCATCTGATCACAGCAGGGAGCCCCTCCCACATGACCCCTGCTAAATGTCCCACGTGAGACTACAACTGTCTTACTCTAATGCAGTGCAAGTCAACCTGGGCCTTTTAAAGGTTCTACACATACAGGATTCAAATTACATTTAAAAGAATTCTTTTAACTGAAAACAGGTACACTCAGGTATGTCACAGCAAATGCAAACAACCAAGAGCTGGAAGTGTACTTCAGTGGTTGAGCTGTGTGCTTAGCAAGCACAAAGCCTTTTTACAAGGAAAAACAAACTGAAGGAACAATTACTAAAGTTATTCCTTTATTTTATTCTATTTTTTATTTTTTTTGCATTTTAGATAGGGTCTACAGGGTCTCACTGCATAGACTGGACTCGTAGTGATCCTCCTGTTTACAGCCTCCCATGTGCTGGGATTACAGGCACGCACCACCACATGCCACCAAGCCCAGTCAACCTTGCCTGTCTTAACTGCCCTTTCAGCATGCCTCGGGGGCGGGGGCAGGGCCAGCAGGGCAGGTACGGGGATTCAACTTCCAGCCCCTGCGTCTGCCTAAGCAAGCAAGCCTTTAATCCACTGAGCAATTTGACTGGCCGCTCATTGCTTTATAAGGCTACAGGTTAATATTTTCCTGCCCACTTCAGCACACCGGCTCTCTTGCCAAAACCGTGAATATGTTTGAACAGAGATGTGTCATTAATTAGGAAACTTGTAGTTCCAAAAAGCTCTTTCAACAATTTGGATCCTTGCAAGTCTTTTCATGCTGGAAATCTGTGCCAGCAAGGACCCTACCAGCACTCTGGCTTCCATGTACCAGGTTCAATGAAAACGCGACGCACAACTCATGACTTCCAATGAACGCACGCCCTAGTTATGCTCTTATCAAGATGTAACGTTAAACCATATCGTAGTGACTGTACGGTGTTTCACACCAGCGTATGTAGTACGCTTCAGTGCTTGTGTCAGTGTTACGTGGTTTGACAGGCTTTTACGGGTCTGAACAAGACCAACTCAGAAAGGCGGGTCCACTCTGTTAGAGCTCCCCTGACAGGTAAAGCATCAATGATGAAACTGACAACTGAAGTTAGGGCTCAACATTCCAATTTAAGCATTTTAGGCTCTGCTAAATAAAAGTTTTACGTGATCAGTAATGTGCAAAAGGCCCTGGAGTACCTGGGGAAAAAAATTTAATAACATAATTAACACCTCATAATAACACAGTACAACTTGGGGTAGTGTTTGCTGCCAGAGACATAAAAATGTTGAAAGAACCTATTCACCTATTCCTTTCTGTTAAATCCTCCAAAAGTAAAGAATTCAAACAGTTACATAGTGTTAGAGTCAAGATTAAGACCAAGCACAGCAGCCAGGTTTTGATCCCCTGCAGGCTGCGCTGGCCCCGCCCCTGGGGCGCTCAGAGACTGTGATTGAGACTGGGTGTGGTGGTGCGTGCCTGTAATCCCAGCGCTTCATAGGCTGAAAAAAGGAGAATCACTGAGTCCACTGTTTAGTGAGACCCTGTAGACCCAGTCCTAGATTATAAAAAGAAAGATTAAAACCGACTTTCCCTCTATTCCTCTTTCAAGTTGCCCCATCATTTTAAAAATTGTATTTTTTTTTTTTTAATATTTATTTTGGTGCCAGGAATTGAACTCATGACAGAACTTGCATTTGCCAGGCAATTTCTGTGCCACTGAGCTAAATCCCTGGCTTTTCAAAATCATTTTAATCAAATAGCCTGAGCCAGGTATAGTGCCACAGCTGGGGCTGGGGCATTCGGTGTGTGCCTGTGATCCCAGCACGCAGGAAGCTGCGGCAAGAGGATCCCGACAAGTTGGAAATCTCCCTTGGCTGCATAGTGAGCTCACTATGCATCATTAAGTGAACTTACATATCACTAAGGCTATCCTACACTGCAGAAGGAGACCCTGCCTTAAAACAAGAAAAAGGGGGGGAAAGAACTAAGAAAGGCATACTGCTTAAAGTGCTATCAGGCCCATGAGGTTCACCTTAGGCTAAAACAGCCATACTAAGCGCAGGGGTGGTTATGACAATGAGAGGTAATGAAGATGTAACTGTCACCCCAGACCCTCAGTTTCAAATTATCACCTTCATCATAGCACTCTCATTGTTCTCATTAACGAACGATATAATAAGCTAAAATTATAAAGTAAATAATAAATATGAAACAAAATGTTGGCTTCTTTGGATCTATTAGTGATATTATACACGCTAAAACTCACAATGCAACTTAACACACGAGAGAAGCCCAATGTACTAAGCAAGACAAAATTAGAGCAACGCTTCTTTTTTGGTAGGATAGAAACAGGCGGGAGTTACTGCGCCTTATGCGTCACCGAGGGTTAAGTTCAGAGCTCCAACTGATGCTCGGAGCAGCCAAGCCTTGCATCCTTTGTTCCTGGAGCTGGGAGACAGGGAAGCTTGGAATACGAAACAAGGAAGCCATGAAGGAAGTTTTTCTTTCCCCTGAAAGCCCTATTCCTACAGACAAGCAAGCAGATCAAAGAGGTGATGCCCAAGTGTGGGCATGGCCCACTAAGGCCAGTGTAACCGTGGTGCCAGCAACACGAGGAACATCCCGAGCCGCTGGGGGAAGGAAACTGACAGAACAGTGCAGCCTGGATGACAGAAGCAGAGCCAGAAGCACAGGAATCCCTCAGCCACTCCTCCATGCCAGAGGCACTGAGGGATGGACCCCCAGGCATCACACTAGGGCCGGGGCTACAATGGTAGTGCCCCTGAGTCAGTGCCCCTGTGGGAGGTGACCTTGTTGCTCCTGAGTGGAAGGTGAGGAAAGGGGGCCGCAGTTTGGCTTCCTGGGAAAGGTAAGTCCAGTGACGAGGCTCAAAGAAGAAAGTGTAAGAGTTCAAGTCAGGAGTGAGGTATGGGGTAGGGGGAATGTGTCCCAGATGGGAGAGTGTTCATGGGGACTGAGGAGACTCTGAGAAAAAAAATGTACATTAGAGGAACAGCAAGTAGATCAAATAAGGGGAGGGGAGGGGAAGGGAGGGGAAAAGAAGGGGAGGAAAAAGGGAGGGGAGGGGAGGGGAGGGGAGGG
>PVKA01002524.1:0-37715 GCA_004027165.1 Ctenomys sociabilis | reverse complement strand
CACTTTCACATCCTGGAAGTCTGGCATAACACCTGCAATGTTACCCAAAACCTACTGTGATACAAACTAATAAGTGAATGATCAAAGTGCAGAGAGAAGGAGGGGGCACTGGGAAGCAGCGGCAGGGTGTGTGGCCTGCAGAACCCCACAACTGCAAAAGCTAAGACTACAAGCCCTTGGAAATGAGAGATGAAAACTGAGCAGAATCTCCCCATCTCAAGCAGCAGCTATGGCCGGGGCCAGAAGAAATGATCACATAGAGACACCTTGGTGTTGGAATGAGACTAACACTCACTCAGGCACCTTGATCTGAAGAAGCTACTGAATTCTTAGGAAATGGTTATGTGGTGGGTGGCATTGTATGCCCTCTTCTGCCACCCCCAACGTGACCTCAGGTCCTCCAAATGTGCCCTCTTGTGGAAGTAGTCTTTGTAGACAGGACTTAAACCAGAGACTCCATGACCCAGTACCAACCTGTCTTCTCCACATAGCAATATGTAATGTGCAACACACATTACAAGGTTAAAAATGTGAGTCCAGGTCTGAATTTCGCTGCCCATCCTTACAAACACAGAAAAATAACCTGTCACCTGCAACTGTGCAGAAAAAAACACCATAGAGGGCTCAATCAATCTTCACAAGAACTGAGGGGAGAAGGGAGCGGACGGGTTGTGTGAGCTATGGGCGGGGCTCCATGCCACAGCACAGAGGTGGGGAAGAGAGCCTGCATCTCAGGAACGATCCAGCTTTGACACTATGCTCAGGTCATCTCTGCTCTCCCATTTACCAGCTAAGGTGACTTTGCACAAATGATTTATCAGTCCCAAACTTCATCTTGAAAAACAGAAAAGGGAACTTAATAGTCTCAAGAATTTTTAGGAATTATGCCTAAGAATGCAGTAATCTACATAAGATACTAAGCACCAGGTCTGGTGACCAGCAGGTGACCTAGGGTATGTGTGTGACTCTGAGTCACATGCTCAAAAGGCTTGTGGTTCTTTTTTTTTTTTTCCTTCACTGGGAAAATCAGTCCAATGAGCATTAAAGAAAGACATTTCTCATCAAACTGGTCATGAGATCTTGGCATCTCGAACTAGAAGTATGTCACAAACCATTTATCCTCCTTGTTCTTTTATCTGTTGAAAGCACAAGGTCTTCCCTGGCTTAGTGACCTTTATTCTCTTTGTCTTCTAACCAACCTTTACTGAGCCACCAGAATAATCCTACTAGAGTAGGGGCTGGCCAATGACCACTCACGGGTAAATCCAGCCCTGTGGCTATTTTTACATATAACATGTTATTATAGCAAAGCCAGAGTCATTCATTTACATCCTGTCAGTGGCTGATTATGCACTACAGTGGCAGCGTTGAATAAAACACTGTACAGCCCTCAAAACAGAAAGTGTTTTCTGGCCCATTGCTGGCTTACTCACTCCAGTGCATCTAAACACTATGAACCATGTTAGCAGCCCTCACCCACCTCTTGCCACGGCCCTGTGTGTGCCACGAGTGCCGCCCTGGCTGGACAGGAGTCCTCTCCAACACCACCTCTTCCCTCCACTAAGAACCACCATCCTTTTTTCATAGAGAAAACCCCTACCTCTTCTGTAAGACTCTCCTACGTGCCCCTTCCCATTGAAGCTTCCAGAACTCCTTGCTGATTCTTACCCTGTTCTTTGAAGCTACCTTGGCGACATCCACCATCTATCCCTGAAGCCAACAGCATGCTGTATGCAGCTGACACCTGTCTCCACTGGGGTCCACATATCTGCCTGCTTGCCCAGATACCCCAATCTAGACTAATTTCTTTCTCACTCCAAGACTACCCAATCCTTTCTCTGGCACAGTACCTTCTACAGTGTGTATGTATGTATGTATGTATATCTTATATTTATCTATATATTTATCTCTGTGAGTTCTATCCCTTAACAACTGTGAGCTCCAAGAAGACAAAAACTAAGACCATGGGATTTGTTAAAACTCCAGCATCACCCAGCCTGGAGCTGGCTGCACAGCAGTTGTGCATACTCCTGCATGTACCAATAGCTGGTTCAATGACAATAAAACCTTTCCTAAGAGTCAAATGCCAGGGAGTGAATCCAAGTGTTTATTGTCCGAGGACACCAAATACTGCCTTCTGGATGCTCCTGGCATCCCAGTCGGCAACGCTGAACGGGGGGCATGAGCACCTCTGAGAGGCTGCATGATGTACCCAGCCCTTTGTGCTATCCTTAGATGGGTGGGAAGCAGGCGCATATGTCTTTCCCATGATACAAAACACATAACCAGGGCAACTGTAGTAAAGCCAGCACACCCATCCTCTCCTAGGCAAGGATGTCCCCAGTCCCTAGCTCCTGAGGAAAGTGAGGCAAGAGACCTGCAGCCCCTTCCCTCTATCGCTATGGAGGTGCTTCTCTGGGCAATACACCCTTAACTCCAAAGACAAGGGCAAATCCAAGTAACAGACAACCTGTCCAGGACAAGAGCACACAGCAGGCTGAGCAGGGTGCCCTCCTTTGCTTTCCGGTGTCCTCCAGGGCTGAGGGAACCTCTGGGAAGGTGTGCGCACTGCACTGAGATCTTTCCAAGATGAGAACAGAGGCCATTTCAACCAAGACAAATTCACGATATTGGCAGCCAAACCTTAATTCCAGCTCTGAGCCTCGGGGATGTCAGGGCCGTGAACCAAAATAAAGCTGAATTTCCATTTAAGTCAAGCTTTTAACCCTCTATGGCACCTGCCTGGGGCTGAATAAAAGAGTGGTAGGCATTAAAACACAATGATTGCCATCTGGCCCTGGATAAATCCATCATCTCGGCTGGTGGATCCATGTTCTCTGTGCCTGAGAAGTATCAGTCTCTCTCTCTCTCTCTCTCTCTCTCTCTCTCTCTCTCTCTCTCTCTCTCTCTGTGTGTGTGTGTGTGTGTACACGTATGCGCGGGGGGGACGGGGATTGAAGCCAGGTCTTTCACACTGAGCTCTTACTTCAGCCCTTCTTTAATATTTTATTTTTATTTTGAGACTGAGTCTCCCTAAATTGCTCAATTACAAAGGCTGGGATTGAACCCTTCTGTTTCACCTCCCAGAATCTAAGCATGTGCCACCAGGCCTATTTAGTCGTCTGCATTACGAAGAACTTACATGGCAGGAACAAAATCATCCAGAGTCATTGCAAGCAGACAGAAGTGAGCCCAGTCATACATCCTTGTATGTCCATTTCCTCTATGACACCGCCACTCTCTGCTCCTTTCACATACTCACTAAGCAGACCAGGTGCTTAGTGTCCAGTCTAAGCCTGCTGTCCCTTCCCCACAGCCCTACCTTGCTCTCCACCCCCTTGCACCTTCCTTAAGAGCCTCGAGCTCCCTGACACTCTCAGTCCTCAGTGTCTAAAGATTCAGAGTCCCCCTGTGTGATGTGGCACCCAGCATTTTATGTTGTCTCAGGAAATTTTGCAGGAAAACGCAGAGGATGACATAGCTGCATAAATTTGAGTGGCTGGGTTTACAACCCATGATGATTCACCATCAGGCACTGACTCAGAGTTTTTCAGCTCTATCTATGAAAGGCCAAAGATCTGAAACATCTCTCCAGGACTTCTTAAGGATGCCTGACTGTCAACATCAAGCCAGCCAGAATACAGGTAGAAATAGAAAAGATCTTTGTGGAAAGAGACAGTGAACATGGAGACACTTTTCCAGTGGGCATGAGGCATTTTAGGTTGCTTCGTAGGGCCCCCTTGAGCTCATCCCTTCTCTCTATGCATGATTTTCTTCTCTAAAGCAGTGCCTCTGCCTAGCACCTGTGGCCACATCCTTTCATTTGCAGCTTCCGTAGCCAAACTCTGGAGGTAACTGCCTACACTTAATAGCTTCACTTCTTCACTTCACCTTGGTTCAGCAGCCTGTTCATTGCTCAGTTACCCCCTCAACAGCTTTCCTAGTTCCTGAATCTATGAACATTTGGGTTCAAGTGGCCTTCATCTGATCTGCTACTGCTAACACCTCCCTCTTGTGCACTCCAGTCTGACACTTCCATCTGCTTCCCTGCATGGCCTCTTTCCCTTGCTTACACAGGATCCACTCCTTCTGTCTCGTAGAGGTTGAAGCTGCACCCAGAGCCTCCAACTCACAGAGCACAGGCCTCAGAGCTGAGCTAACATCCTAGGTGCTCTGCTGATTACTGTGTGACCTAGGGCAAGGCTCTGTGCCTCAGTTTACTGCACTGTAAAATAAATAAAGTGACAGTAGTCCTTCCTGGCAATGGTTGTGGAAAGGATTACTACACAAACAGCTGAGATCACCTAGGACAGACTCAATAAATTTAGCCACATAATTCTTCTTCCCACACTCTACCTCTGACGATCCACAGCTCTCTGGGTTGACCCATACCATGACTTCACTACTTCTCATGAAGTTTGCTCATGAATCCTCCTTAGAACCTCTCTCCTGAAGGTCAAATCTACAAAAACATCTGCCCACAGCCATCTGACTTCTTCAAAGTCAGCATGTTCTGAGCTGACCTCACTGAGCTCTCCCGTGAGCCTTGCTCCCTTCTCCTCCTCCTCCTCCTCGTCATCCTCCTCCATCACCTCTCCTGTGAAAGGCCCCACTATCCTTCCTGTTGGTTGCTCAAGCCAAAATGTCACAGTCATCTTTGACTCCCTGCCACTCCCTTACTCCTCCAGCCAAATTACGTTGACTTTGTTGCTAAAGTATTTCTTGACTCTGAGCCCAATTCTCCACCCTGACTACGAGTGTCCTAGTTAGAGCCTCATTATTTCCCACCTGGATGAAAATAAGTTAACAGTATTTAAGTTATACAGGCCAATATTACCATATGGCAAGTGCGGATAGATCACTGTGGTGCACAGTTCACAGTTCCAGCATGCTCAGCCCTGACTACCATGTCATAGGCCATACCACTCATGTGGAAGAAAATAGAGCTCTTATTTTCAGAGAAGAAACATTTAGTATATAGCAAGTGACACAAGGATTGTTGAAAGGCTGGAAAGGACACTGAGGTTTCTGACTCCTGACCCCACCCAGGTATTTTCCACCCCTCCTGTGCCCCAAGGGCATCATTATTGGTCTTCCTGTTTTTCTGTTGCCAGAGAAGTCTAGTAACTCTGATCCCATTTCCCCTTCCTATGAATCTTTCAGTAGCTCCCCTATGCCCTTAGAGTAAAGCCCAGAGCCACTAGTCAGGTCCTTCCTGATGTGGCTACTTCACTCCTTTACAAATTCACCTTCCTTTCTTGCACGCATGTCTCCTCACCAGACCCTCTGCCTAAATTCTTAATCCCTCTCCTTCCTCCTCCCCTTTCTTTCCCTGCTCCCCTACTTCTTCACTCCTGCTATTCCTCTTTCTCCTATCTCTTCTCCTCCTCTCTTCCTCCCCCCACCTCGATGTCACTGTCTCAGCCTCCCTAGTGCATGTTCCAGTGCATGTTCTCCTGCTTTGCAGCTGAGTTGAGCTGTCCTCTACCCGACTGCCTTGAGCACTGCCTTTTAGGGTGGTCCCACGGCACTAGTGTGCCCATGTGTATGTGTCATCCATAGTTTTTGTGTTGGAAACTTAATCCCTAGGGTCATGCACTAGTGCTATTTGCACGAGGGGCCTTTGGGAGATAATCAGGAATAGATGAGCTCATGGAGGTAGGACTCTAGTGACTGAGCAGGGCAGGGACCTGAGCCAGCACCCTACTGTATCTTGCCATATGATGTCTTCTACCATGTAAGTCATGCCAGCAGAAGACTGCCATCAGATGCCACGCTAGACTTCCAGGTCTCTTTTCTTAATAAAATACCAAGACTTTGTTATTCTGTTACAGCAACAGAAAATGGATTAAGGAAAATTTCATTCATGCATGCATTCATTCATTCATTCATTCAATGCATTTGGTTGTTACAGGGTCTCATTATGCAGCTTGGACCCATAGTGATCCTCCTGCTTTCAGCCTCCCCAGCACTAGGATTTTGGATGTGTGCCACTATGCCTGGACTCTGGCCCACTTAGCCCACCCTGGAGGCAGGGTTGGCATGGCATGTGGTGCTGAGGACCAAACCACAGTCCCTGTGCTTGCCTAAACTTGCCTAAGCAGGTGTTTTGGTCCACTGAGCCCATTCACTGATAAGAGTGTCTACTGTATGCCACAGTTTGCAATGGGTCCTGGTGAACTGGCAAATCAACAAGGCCTGTCTCCTGCTTTTACAGAAGATACGTTAGTGAAAGATGGACAGCAAAGCATTGCATTGCCATTTCTGATACCCTTCTCTGTCTGCGCACTAGATTTCTGGGATCCCTGGGGGGAAAAAAGTGTCTTATTCATCTCTGTGCCCCCAAGGCCTGGAACTACACATGGTTCATGAGGGTGGCAGCAAACATGGATATGTTGACACATCAGGGCCACTAAGCCATCTCCGTGGAGCACAGAGTTCCTTCTACGGGGACACTTCTCACTTTCCTGCGTCTTTTCCAGACTAAATGTCAAGTCATTGTCTGTAGCTTTCTCAGTATGCTGCTGGACAACATCCAAGCCAACCATCCTGCCCCATGAGACTGACTCACTGAGGGCTAAATGGACCACGTTCTCATGGTCCAAAGACAGTGTTTAGCTTATACCTTTCTGGTGCTCACTCCAACAGGTTCACCACTGCACCTCAGGGTTACAAAGAAGGGAGCTGCTGTCCAAGGTTACTCAGCCAAGACACACTCAGGACAAAGGCTCAGGAATGCAATGCATATGTCTCCCAAGAAAAGACCCTACCTGACCCTTCCCATAGGCTGCTGGGGCCTGTCTTGTCCTGACAGGATGAGTCGGAAGAGGATAGAGAGCTATTTGTGCAGGTGCCCAGGCCAGGGGTGGGGGTGGAGATTAGGTAGCCCTTGTGATCTTGGGGCCTCAAGCAGGAACAAGATCTCCTGCAGTCTGTTCCCTGAAGTTACTGGCCTTCTGAGTGACAGGCAGGAGGGGGCAGGGCAAAGGGGAGCAGCTTCATATAGAGCAGGTGTTCTACAGAAGGCCTTGTTTTCCTCCAAAGTTTATGGTGGCTTCTATATGTCCTCTCCCTGTAAGGGACAAAGTACAGGCTGCCTTGGGATCAAATAGGGGGACAGGAGGAGACAGTCTCTAACTGCCTCAGGTTCAGCTTCAGCGTTAGGCAGGGTGAGGCAAAGGGACAGAAAGGGCAGAAATGGTTGTTAATGTCTCAACCACTGCAGCCTACACTCTTCTACTTTCGTTTCTGAAACCAGATTTTCTAAAGGCATCTTTGATGGACCGTGCTCTACCCTGAGACTGACTGTCTCAGAAAGCAGTAGAATCAGTGACCAAGATCTGGTCACAGGTCTGCTTTTTAGCTGTGAGTATACCCCATATCTTCCTGGAATACCAACTTTAGAGGATGTTTATTAGGATCATTGGGACAGCAACAACTAAAGCCCATAGCCCAGGTCTGGATTCCTGTCCAACTGCTTAAAACCACCACTTTCCTGCAGGAGAAAGGCAGAAGACAGCTTCCTTCTCACCAAGTCCATTCCTTGATCCCTGCTTGACAGGGTCTTCCTCTGCACCAAGATTCCTCTGGGATCTTGTCCGTGTGGTGTCCGATCACTATGCTGTGCCACGTGTCTTCTTGTCTGTCTCCCCATTCAGGCTGTATCTTGAAAGTGAGGTATGTGACTTGCATGCTAGTATATTTATCTGTCTATCACTAACTGCCTCCTCTCAGTCCAGGGACCACTAAATGGTGACTAGAGAGTAAAGGAAATCTGGGGGATCTTGTACATCTCCCCTCTCCTTCTCTGTCCCTTTCTTTCCTATCTCTTCTGTCCCTTTCATCTTAACTCTGTAGAAACATAGCAAATTCATAGAGACTTCTGCTTGCTCTAAAGGCGACTGTCTCAAAGCCCAGAGTCTGGAGGAGCCATCACATAGTTTATCAGCCAGGGCTTTGAAAAGAAAACAAAACAACCACCCAGAAGCACCAAGCTCAGCTTTGTTTTGACTGTGATTCTTTGCTTAGTAGAGACAGTGTCCCAGTCTGACCTCTGGGGTCTGGTCCCACTGCCTCAAGAGGAAACAAGGCCAGCAGAGACAGGAGGCAGAGTCACCATTCAGAGGACCTGGCACACCTGAGCTGTAAATGCTTGCTCCATTGTCTCCCCACAGAATAGGGACAGACACCTGGACTGTTAGAAGGTCAGTCACCACTTGAACACAAGTAATGCCCAAAGGTCCTAGGTCTTTTATTCCAGTTACTGACATCCTGCGGGAAGTGTTTCTCAGAACAGCTAGCTGGTACCCTAAGAAAGGGAATAATGCTAGCAATTGGCTAAAGTCTGAGGCCAGCAAGAGAAGGCAGTGCTACTGGGCATCTGTAGTGTCTGAGACACATCCATGGACAAGCATGTTGTCACCCTGCTCCACCCTCAAAAGCAACCCTTTCTGGAGTTTGTTTCTGCAGCCCTTCACCAAATTGCAAGCACTTGCACATGCCAGGTGACCTCATACCCTCAGTTTGGGGCACAGTCTGCCAAAATAAGCAAACGCAGGGAGATTATAGCTATGAGGGAAGCCAGGGCCCACAAATGGGCAGATATTTGTGCAAGGCAGTCTGGCCTACAGAGCAAGTGGCCTGAGGACCAGTAAGGAGGCTCAAGTTCAAAGCTTGTGTTGCATTTGGGGAAATAGGATTCCAAAATGGTAGTCATCAGCCGTACTCATGTCACACATGACTCACACAAGGGACAGCCACTGCTTCCAAATCTGCTTACCCAAGACTCCATAGGGATCCTTAAATTTCCTTAACAAGATTTACCTTTAATACACAAATAGTCCTAATACTTGGAAAAAGCACACACTCTGCCTTTGACCAGGTAGCAAGGGGGAGGAGAGGCGGCTGGTGACACACCCCTCACTGTCCACTGATTGGCCACTCCCTTATTTTTAGATGCCCACTGAAATAGGGCACAGGCTTGGTAAAGACAAAGCTGGAGTCATGAAGCGCCTGGCTCCACCTCTGTACCTCTCTCCTCCACGCAAGCACGTGACAACCTCAATGAGTTGTAGCCCCAGCTGGGCACACCTCGGCTCCATTTCGCATCTGAGTTGGTGGTACTGGACTGATACTGTAAAAGAAGACAACCTCAGTACCCTGCCCCTTTGTGATTGCAAGCAAGGCAAGGAGGGAAGAATTCTGAAAACAGCAGCATAGCTGTAGACCACAAGTATGGTGAGCAACCCAGTGACTCCTACATGCTTTCATTCATGCACTCGACCTTGGCTTGGGCTGGGGAGATTGTTTAGGGGTCTAAGGACCTGTCTGGCAAGTGCAAGGACCTGGCTTCAATCCCTAGTACTGCATGCCATGTTGGCCCCGGAAGCCAGGTGCACCATGCCAGCCACCGAAACTGTGCATGGTAGCACACACCTGTAATCCCAGCACTGGGGTGCCTGAGACAGGAGGATCACTGTGAGTGTGAGGTGCGTAGCAAGACCTTATACCAAATAAATAAACGATTTAAAAAACCCTCAGCTTGCATTTCCAAATTGCTTAGCAATAAGACAAACCCTTTCCCACATAGTAGGAGGACTGTGTACTCCGTAATTCAGATGTCTGTGTGAATCCTCACTGCACCACTAAGGAGTATAAAGTTGGGGAAAATGTGTTGCCTGCCTGTGTCTCCCATTCTTTGGCTGGAAAGTAGGAGAACACCAATACTAACTCTAGGGAAATACTACCAGGGTCATGAGTAAAAACTCATTAAAATACTAAATTTGAACCACAGCCTGGTCATGTCCTTGGCCACATTAGTTTGTAGGGTTGGGGGCAGACCTTCTCCTCATTTTTTATCAACAGGTCTTTGAGACAGAATCTGCTTGTCAAAGATTGCAGAATTACTAGGTGGCAAACTGGGATTGGGACACAGGCAGCAGAACCTGACGCCTAAAAAAGCTTGGAGAGCACAGTGAACACGATGACACTGCGTGAGGTGATGTGTACAGAGTGGGTGAGGTCCACAGGAGAGAGCTACTCAAAGAACGTTGGGCGGGGGTGCAGGAAGCCACAGAGCTGCCTTAGGATGCTTCATTCAGAAGGGTACTGGAGATGAGGCTCCAAGACTGGTGAGGGACTTGCTAACCAAGGAGGATGAGGCCACTCTGTAAGTCAGGACTCTGAACACCAAAAGGAGTAGAGCAGGATGACAGAGGCACGGAAAGGGTGCTATAAAGTGGGCTGGGAAGGAGAGTTGGGGCCACTTGTCATGTGTGCAAGATTAAGTTTTATTCTGTGTATATACTGATTCTCAAAACTGAGTATCTAGGGGAGTTACCTTTAATGACTGCAAAACAGCAGCAGATCCGTGTCCCTGCTTTTACCAATGGGGCACCACCAAAGATATGACACAGTATTGTAGTAAGTCCCATGATGGATGTAGCAATGCAATTCTGGCATTGGAATGAAGGGTGACAGAGGACAGAGAATAATCAGCTAAATGGCAGCAGATAAGAGGAGAGTAGAAATTACGTTAACTTGTATCTACAGACACACTAAGTCACGTTTCTCAGCTTTGGTACTATTAACATTTTGGCCTGGATAATTCTACTTTGGGGGAGGTCCTGTCCTGTGCAACACTAGATATTTAGTAGTATCCCTAGCTTGCTTGGCAAGATGAATCGTGTCTTCATCCACTTACATGGGGGCAGCCAAAAATGTCTCCGAGGGGCCAGGGAGATGGCTCAGTGGAATAAGCACTTCCTTGGCAAGGGCCTGAGTTCAATCCCTGGTTCCGCAAAAAAATAAAAACGTCTCCGGTGCCTCTTGGGGTCAAACTCAAACCCCAGCTGAGAACCGTCACATTAAAACCATTCCTACTTTACAGGCAAGGAAATTCAGCCATGGGAAAGTGCGGAAAGGTATCAGTAGGGCTTGGCCTCCTAGCCATTGTACTTAACTGCCTTTTTTTTGAGAAACCAGGGATTGAACTCAGGCCTTTGCACTTGCCAGGCAAGCACTTATTCTACTGAGCCATCTTACCGGCCTCTTAACTGCCTTTTAAGGAGGACAGACTATTCCACCCTTAGGAGGCAGAACTGTGTATTTGATGGCAGACAGGGTGACCGCGGGATGAAAGAGGGAGGTTCAAAAAAGAAACAGCTCGGGGAAGTGTGGAGGCACAGCCTGGAATCTCAGCCCTCTGAAAAACTAAGGAAGGAGGATCTCAAGTTCGACCCCAACTTGGGCAACCTTCGCAGACTTTGTCGATGGGATGTAGCTCTGAGCAAAGATCCCATGTCCAATCCCCAGGAGGCAAAAGCCAAAGGCAAAATGACGGCTCAGCACTGGCCACTGATAAGACAAAGATACTAAATAAATACTTTGGATTTTAATCAAAGCAAAATGCATTTGATTAAAAAGGAAAAAGCCGGTCCGGGGAGAGGGCTCAGTGGAATAAGCGTTTCCCTGGCAAGTACAAGGGCCTGAGTTCAATGCTCGGTTCTGCCAAAAAAAAAAGAAAGAAAGAAAGAAGGGAAAAGCCTGGTTCCCTGCGGCGGGAGAGGAGGAGGTGGGGGCTTTTACTTCACACGCAAGAGAGAAAAGCACTGTAGGACAGGTGGTACAGAATATCTATGATCCAAATCCTGGCTGGGCCCTTTCCAGTTGGTGTGCTCCCCCTCCCCCACCCCAGGCCGTTATTTAATCTCTCCGCATTTCATTTGACTCCTCCGTAAAATCGAGCAAGGTAGGAGTCATTACTCATCGACTTGAAGTGCAGGTGAGCTCAGGCAGAGTTAAACCGCAACCCCGCGCGCAGTGCGGTGGGGCGCCCTCTCTCCCCTAAACTTCTCAGTACCTCGAAACCCCTTAACGCTCCACACTGAGCACCCCACCGAGTCACGGGGACGCCCTCCTCCCCCAGACGAGGGGCGCGGGGCTGACCGAGCCCCAACAGACCGACGGAACGTCCCCGTTAGGCTTTAGGGGGCGCCAGCAGCCTTTTCATCACGCACTCTTCGCGGTCCTGAGGGTCGTCAAAACCATGCGGGCAACTGAGACTCCCACACGAGCCAGGTAAAGAGTTCAACCTAAACCACGAAAACCTCAGGTCGGCCCCCCGCAGGGCCGAGATCAAAGCCAGTGACTGCCCCGGGCCGACGCGCTCAGCCCAGCTCCCGGAGGTGGAGAGGCGCCCAGATTTGGAAAGCACCCGTGCTCCGCAGCCGGGTTGCAGGGACCGAGAGCCGAGAGTCCCAAGATCCAGAAAAGGAAAAGTATGGAGCGGAACAAGCACCCGAGCATTAGGAGGAAGAGGCGGCAAAACTGAAAGCGCCGGGAAGCAAGAGTTTCCCGGGGCGCCCAGCCTCCAACACCTGGGCAGGGGTGCGGGAACAAAGCAGCGGCTTCGGGTCAGAAGAGTTCGGGGTGTTCGCGAGAGGGGGGGCGCCAGGAGAAGCTCGGGCCCACGGCAGTGCCCCGCGACCCTACGCTCCGGGGGCACCCTGGGGTGCCGCTTACCTTCGCCGGGACCCGGGTGCGCACTTCCGGGGGCTGCGCAGCCGAGCTGGGGATCCGAGCTGATCACCTAGGGGAGGACGCTATCAGCGCCGCCCGGGCTCGGGTTGCCGGGGTCTAGGCGAGCTGGGGGGGACGGGGTCCCGGCCTCGACGCTCACAGGCTGCCGAACCCAGCCTCGCCAGCGCCGGAGAAGCGCGACTCGGCGGGAGGAAAAGGTTGTCTCATTTCCTCCGCTCTCCCCCTCCTCCGCCACCCCGGCTCCCGAGCCGCCCTCCCTCGCCCCCGCCCCCTTCCCCAAGCCCAACGCGAACCCGTCCGGCTGCGGCGCCGCCCTCCGCGCCAAGTTAGTTCTCCACGCGCCGGCGACGCGCCCTGGAGCCGGGAGCGCCCTGCTCCGCGCGTGTCAAACCTCCAGCCGGTCCCCTCGCCGCGAAGCGCACACATGTGAAAGCAGACCTCCAAGTCCCCGCCAGCACCCGGCTCTCATTTCTGCCCTGTCGCCTGCCTTAAGCCTGTATTAAAACACACAACCCAGACAGGAAATAACCACTTAACTTTTGTTAAATTGGATGGGCCCCCCACCCACCCACCCACCCGGTGGAGAGTTGAAAGCCTGATGCATAATCTGCAAGGAATGTTCGTTTTTATCGGAAAGAGAGCCGCCAGAGCCTTTGTTTGGCCTTGCTTACTGGAGTTTCAGGTTCTGTTCGTGAAGTTTAACAAGCGTTTATTTTGAGGCTGATGGGTGCTGGAAATACGGGAAGCAGAAGGGCATCCAGTTCCTGGACAATCAGCAGGTGATCGGGAGAGGGGAGGCCCGCGGATGATGCCCGCGCGGGAGGCGTGCCTGGGTTGGGAAGGGCCCTTCTACTGCCCCTGAGTGGAAACAAGACCTGGCAGGGGAGGAGAAAGTCTTGGGCCGAACAGTTCAGCAAAGCATAGTGCCAGGATAGTGCGGGGAAGACAGAGTGGAGAGCGCTGTCTCTACCCATCAGAAAGGGGAGCTGGGGCACAGACAAAGATCTGACCGCCTGCTGTGCACAGGATGGAGCTGAGGAGAAGTTGAAGGAGAGAGCTAAGTCCTGTAGAACATCCAGTGACCAAGGGGTGACCAGATTCCCACAGTAACCCCCGGAGTACTGCTGGAAGTGTAGTCAAGGGGTTGTAGGTACTAACAACTTGTGGAAAAGTATTAGAGATGGATATTCTCAGGGTGGCCTTGACCTAACTGTTTAGAATTTGCATTCTAAAAAAGTAAAATCATCAGATGACCCAAATCCACATTACTTTTGGAAGTGTTGCTCTCTGGCCCACCTACTGTATGTTAGACCGGCTCTACCTGAGTGTGCGGAGCTCTCACTGGATTTTAAAAACATCTGGGGAGCTTTTAAAATCCATAGGAGGCTCCCATGGCCCCACCCCCAAACCCCAACACACAAATACTGATTTAATTGGTTTAGGGTGGGGCCTCCATATTAGGATTTTTTAAATGTCCTCCAGATGATCTAATAAGTCGACCAGAATTGCAAACCACTGTTCTGTCTTACTCAGGAGCTACTTCATTTAACCCTGAAATGCAGCTGTTCCATAAAGGAGATGTACTTGAGAACACACTCACTCTCCTCTAAGGGCTGTTGATCTTGGAAAAAGTGCCTTTGTTTCCCCCAAGCAATCAAACAATGAGGTTGTAGCCCCAGAAGGTCACTGAATCAACTACCTAAACGTGAGCTTATACTCCTCTCTCAGACTTCAGATTGCTTATCTGAGCAAAAAGAATACACTCTGGCATGCAAGATGCCATCATCCAAGGACCTTTTGATAGAGAAGAAAAACTGATCTCGGGTGGGTGACCTCCAAATGATATAGGGAACCTCCAAATGACATAGGGAAAATGATTTTCCGACCTGACCTAGACAGGTTGGGGGTTGGGCTAGTGACTCATTTGGGCTCTTTCAAGTCTATTGATACTTATTTAGAATATCAGTCCCTGATGCCCCTCCCTAGGGAAGTATGTAGTGTGTTTCCTCTTTTGTCTTAGTCTTGAGGTGTGGTCCATGCAGGAGTGTCTGTCTCTTCCAAGTTTTAAAGTCACCTTGCCTTCCATCTTGTCTCCTTGAGGGCTGGCCCAGACTGACTGCCTATAATATTTCTATCTAACTTGGCTGCCTACAACACTTTGAACTCCCTAACTTCATAAACAGGCAGATGGAGA
Source organism: Ctenomys sociabilis (assembly GCA_004027165.1). Classification (NCBI taxonomy): domain Eukaryota; kingdom Metazoa; phylum Chordata; class Mammalia; order Rodentia; family Ctenomyidae; genus Ctenomys; species Ctenomys sociabilis. The sequence goes on along the minus strand of PVKA01002524.1, from coordinate 22,981 downwards.
GGTGCAGTGGAGAACAGGTTTCCTGATATAATGCTCTCTGTGCCAGCCCAAGGCCCATGATGCATGAATTTCAGATACTAGAGGTTTGTGTGTGGAGCACAGGGTCACAGGTACTCAGTACATAAATATATGCTGTATGAATAAATTAATGAATGAATACTGAAGTTGCCAATAGGTGAGTGTAGATTCTCATGAGGCCTTTGGCCTCCAGAACACTTTATATTCAACACTCTGAGCTGGCTTCAGATGGAAGCCATTATAAACTCTACTATGAACTGCTGATATATGCTGAATACTTACCACACAGCAGCCATTAAATTAAGCATTCTACTTATAAACATTGCCTTGTTTCATTAAAATGAGCAGGGGCCAGGGAGATGGCTCAGTGGAATAAGCACTTCCCTGGCAAGCTCAAGGGCCTGAGTTCAATCCCTGGTTCCACCAAATAAATAAATAAATAAATAAATAAATAAATAAATAAGCAGATACAGCGGACACTCCGCACTTCAACAGCCTTTAGGAATCTTAGGTGTTTTGGTTACTTTACCATTACTAAGACCTGACACCCAGAACTTAAAGGAAGAGAGGTTGATTTTGGTTCATGGCTTAGTCTATAGTCAGCTGGCTCCAAGACAGGATGGCACAGTAGCTTTTCCTCAGCCAGGAGGCAGAGATTCAAGGGAAGAGATAGAAAAGGAGAGGTAACCTTCTGAGTCACTCCCCCAGGGACAGAACAAGGAGAGGTAACCTTCTGAGTCACTCCCCCAGGGACTCAACTGTTTGACCAGACCTCCTAACAGAGTCAACCATAAGTGTTCCCTAATGCAGTCACCTTCTGAACATTCGCACTCGGTAGGGGGGTGGTCCTTGTGGATCTCATCCATAACATCCTTCTCTCTCAATCTCCAAAAGACTCATGTGTCTAAGAGTTAGCAGTTTTTCTTTTTTTTTTAATGTGTATAGTACAGGGTCTCACTACACAGATAGGACTCATAGTGATCCTCCTGTTTTCAGCCTCCCAAGCACTGGGATTACGGGAGCACACCACTGCACCCAGTCTTAGTCTGCTCTCAGCATGCCCTGGGGGCAGGGCTGGCACAGCCCACCAGAGATCAAACCTGGATCCCTGAGTCTGCCTAAGCAGGCACTTTAGTCTGCTGAGCTATCTGGCCTGCCCTAGAGTCAGCAAATTCTTAACAGTTCCAGCATTACTGAAAAGTCCAAGTCCAAAATCTCTGATACTTCAGGCAAACTCTTAGCTATGAGCTCTGTAAAATGGAAAATAAACAAAAAGCTGGGGATATAGCTCAGCAGCACAGTGCCTGCCTGGCAAGCACAAGGTCCTGAGTTCAATTCCTTGTACCAAAAATAAATAAAAATAAAAAAGTTAAACACTTCAAAAGTACAAAGGAACAGGATAAATATTTTCATTCCAAAAGGGGGAAATACAGGTGAGATAGGAGTGGGATAAAAGCCAAACCCAAACTCTACCAAGCAAATGTCAAATCCTATAGCTCCATGCACAGTGGCCAGGACAAGCTGTGAGGAGATGTGTACTCCCCACAGTCATATGGTCCTGTCCCTATGTCACTGCTGGTGGCCAGGATTTCTCTCTCCCTGGCTTCTTAGGGTTTCCTCAGCCATTCTCTTCTCTTTAGGTGGCCTTCAGAAGCACAGTAGCCTGAGGCTGTCTTCTCAAGGAAAAACCTCAGAGCAACTTTGAGTCTGCAGAGGGTGGGACCTAGAACTGAGAGGCCCTCGAGCCATTTTTCTTATTGTTTTCCAAAGCAGTTGGCTTCTCCCTTTTTTTCTTTCTTTCTTTTTTTTTTTTTTTTTTTTTTTTTTGCGCAACTGGGAATTGAAATCAGGCCCTTGCGCTTGCCAGGGAAGAGCTTATTCCACTGAGCCATCTCCCTGGCCCCAGTTGGCTTCTTCTTAATGCTAAGTTTTTCAGCCACCAAGCTCCTTCTGGTCTTACTTGATGTAGATTTTCTTTCAGCTTAAACTGAAAACATGTTCGGGATAAACCTTGCCAAGAACTCCTTGGTTTACATGCCACAGCCTGGACCTTGAGGTGCCTTGCAATTTCTTCCACTTCTTAGTCCACTGTCCTTAATCTCAGTGTCCCACAGGCTTAGGACAGAGCAAAATAGGAACAAATCTGCCATAGCATATACATTTGTCCTGGAGTAAAACTGCAAATAGAGTCTTTGTTCACACCTGAAACTTCTTGAGCCTGGACTTCACCTTGCGTTTCTAACAGCATTCTGATCTTCTGAGATCTGACCATCAAACTTGGTTTACAACATTCTAGGGCTATTTCTCCCACTCCTCCAGCTATTTCCAAACTCCTCCCACCAACCACAGAAGAGCTATCTGAACCACATGATCAAGTGTGCTCACAATAACAACCTCACTGGTGCCAAAATCTATCCAGGGGCCGGGGAGATGGCTCAGTGGAATAAGTGCTTCCCTGGCAAGCCCAAGGGCCTGAGTTCCATCCCTCGTTCTGTAATAAATAAATACATAAATAAATAAATAAATAAATAAATAAATAAATAAATAAATAAATAAAATCTATCTAAGTCACTCTATTGCTACTAAGACACAATACCCACATTTCAGTCCGGAGTAGCCTGGCCTTAAGGCAGGACATCATGGCACAGCCTTATGATAGAGAAAACACTGCCCATCCAGCCCTGAACAGCAATGAAGTAGAGCACCACCATAACCTGGTCACCATGTGCTTTAGTTACCTTCTCTTGCTGGGACAAAATATCCAACACTTACAAGTCAACTGAGGTAATGTTCACTTTATTTTATTTATTTTATTTTATTTTTGTCTTTTTGAGACAGGGTCTCACTATGTAGTTCAGGCTGGCCTTAAGCTCACTTTGTAGCTCAGGCTGGTCTCGGACTCACAACAACCCTCCTGCCTCAGCCTCCCGAGTGCTGGGATTACAGGCCTGCGCCACCATGCCCGGCTTGGTAATGTTTACTTTAGCTCACTGAAATCTGTAGAGGTTTCAGCTCATATTCAGCCTCTACTGAAGCAGGGTGGTGTGACAGAGGGGGACCCCAGAGTGAAAACAGTCCATGTCAAGGCAGGCAGCAGCAGTGAGCCTCCCCTTTGTTTCTATTCAATTCAGGCTACAAGCCTATTGGTTGTTGCCACCCACACCCAGGTGGGCCTTCCCACTATCCACACCCAGAACTATGCTAAACCAATCCATGGACTCATTAATTTATTTTTTAGAAAACAATTTTATTGAGAAACAAATAGTAATGAGACATTTTCAAAACTGATTACTGGCACAGTTTCAATAATTAATACATTACATACTGTTGTCTTAGTGGTTATTCATTGTACAAGATGCAGACATGATATCTTGTCTACAAACACTACTAGAACAAATCTCTTTATTCAGTGATCCAAGAGGATGCAGCTGTGTATCTATCCTATTTTGAATATATAGATACAAAATGGTCATTCATTTGTATCCCCTTTTTTGTTTAGTTTTGTCAGAGAAGGATATTCCATTCTCATTTAAATATTATAGGTGCCTGAATTCAGCAAAATATTCCAATGTAGTCAAGTAGTCCATAATAGTAATGTGTTTTCCATAAGACTGGCAATGACCAAAGTTATTGACTTGGCTGGGGAGATGGCTCAGTGGAATAAATGCTTGCTTGACAAGCACAAGGCCCTGAGTTCCACCAAAAAAGAAAAAAAAAAAGAAGTTGTTGACTTGAGCCTTTTACATATAGCACAGCTTATTAATATCACTTTACTTTCTATATCTCATTTTTATACTTTTCTGTTGGATGGATAAGACCAAGTCAATGGACTAATTTAATTGTTACATGCCCTTCATCTACCTTCACTCACCCTGAATCCAGCCAGCTTCTGGGAAGCTTCACCTACAGAGGCATGAGGCTTGGAAGGAGACATGAGGCCTTGAGGACCATTTTAGGTCTAAACCACCACAACAAATATGGAGAAACTAGGGTCTTGCCAGCTAGGGCAGCCTATGCTTTTCATGGTGTAGGAAGACATAGGTGCTTTTCTGCCGCTGTCCAGAGAGCCCCCTTGAGATTCCTCCAGGTCATTCTTCAGAGCGTGCCTGAAGATGAGCATTGAAGGAAGTGACTGTTCCAGGGTCCTGCAGAGCACCACACTTCCGGGAACTGCTGGAGGCCATGCAGGTGAGGCTGACTTGGGAGACTACTTCTTAAAGGTTCCTGTTTCCTGATTGTGTGTGGCATAAGTGTGTCAGTACAGACCTAGGAAAATCCAGTTGTAGAAAGAAAAGGTTTATTTTGGCTCACAAGTTGGGAGATTTCAATTCAAGGTCAGTTGGCCCTGTTGCCTTGGGGACTATGGTGAGGCAGCAAATCACAGCAGGAAATGCCCAGGAGAGTGAACTGCTAACCTCATCATGGCCCAAAAACAAGAAAAGGAAGAGAACAGAACAAGATCCCAGCATTCACTTCAGGTGCATGCCTCCACAGTCCTGCAGACTTCCAAGTGTCCTGCCCTCATGCATACCACCTTTCAGCAGTACGATTGGCTGGGACTAGTTTTTAGCACGTGGGCTCTTGGAAGTCACCTGTCCTAGGTGCACATAGCCCTGTGCATATTTGACCTGCCTTTAATGAGAGCCCACTAGGGAACAGCCTTGTATCAGTCTGTTACGTTTAGATTTAAGTTGCCCTCCCCCAAACTGCGTGTTTGGAAAGTGACTGGATCACAGGGTGCTGTATTCATCGCTGGATTCTTCCATTGACCAGTTCAGTGGCTAAATGTGCTGTCCACCAGACCTGCCCTGAAGGCATCCTGAGGCCTCCAAGAAAAGCGTCCTACTGCCCTTGAAAAAAAGAAAAGTAAATGTGCTGTCTGGGGGTGGGTCATGGAGGGCAGGACTTGGAAGAGTAGATTCTTATTCTAGTTTATCCTCTTATTCTGGTTTATCCTCTCTCTCTCTACTTCCTCACTGCCAGCCCCTCCCATCATGCAATTGCTGCCTCGGAGCCAAATATCCCCTTTCAGTTTCAAGTATAAGTTACTCTGTCCCTAATGTGACCAACACACTGTCCTTTTCATATATATATTTTTAGTTCTTATCCTGATAGGTTAAGTAACCATCAAGAACAAAACAAGAACAAAAGTTCTCTCATTTTATAAATAAGAAACTAGAGATGTGTTTGGCCCTGGAACCCAAGATTCTTTTTTTTTTTTTTTTTTTTTTTTTTTTCTGGTGGAAGTAGGGATTGAACTCAGGCCTTTGTACTTGCCAGGGAAGTGCTTATTCCACTGAACTATCTCTCCAGCCTCCTTCTCTTGTAGTTACAAGTCATGGAATATCTATATGCCTCATTTTGTCACATGTGAAATACTGAGCCCTCGACTTCCCTTTTCTTACAGTATTGAGGTGGCTCTGTGGCTCAATATTCCACACCCTCAGAGGATAGGAGGAGAGATAATTGTAGGCTCTTAGGAGACATCAAAAACACTGGATCATTTATCCCAAGAGCAGCTCTGCTATTTCCACAATAGCACAACTATTATAAAAGAGGAAGCCACCTATTTTTAATCTGTAGAGGAAGAGTACTAAAGTACAGCATTAAGTACCAAGTAGAACTCAGGTCAGATGTAAGCAAGAGGCATTCATGGCCTGTGCTGTTCCGGGACAGATGCTCAGTTCCTACCTCAGAATGCTGCTCAGCTTGGTCATGTAGGGGCTTCTGCACTATCTTAGTTACCTTCCTTGCCATTGAGGCAAAATACCCAACACTCAAAGTTACAGGAGGAGGGGCTGGGGAGATGGCTCAGTGGAATAAGTGCTGCTCTGACAAGTGCAAGGACCTGAGTTCAATCCCCCGTTCTTCCAAAAAAAAGTTACAGGGGGAAAGGTCTGTTTACCTCATAGTTTGTAGAGGTTTCCACCTGTAATTGGCTTGCTCAAAGGCAGAGTGGCCTGGCACACAGGCTTTTCATAGAAGAAATAGTTCAAGGTAGACAGAAGGTAATAAAGCAAGCAAGGGACCTTAATAGTTTTTTTTCTGTACCGTTTATATTCTATCCAGGTTTCTGGGATTAGAGTGATGCCACACCAATCAGTGGACTGAATTAATGTTCACCCATGCATAATCCTAGCACCCAGAATCTTAGCGTTGCACCATGAATCAATCACACTCTAGATCCAGTTACCTCAGAAAAAAACTCTGCCCATCACTACATGAGGCTTTGTGGGGAGATCAGGACAGAAACTGGGACAGGGAACAGAAAGTGGGTTTGAGATGCATGGAATTTGACAGGGTAAAGGAGAAGAGAGTCTATCCCATGGTACGCTGCACCCGTTCTAACTAGAGGTGGGAATTAGGATGAAAGTGTTCATCTCAGGAAATGAGGATCTGTAGCTCAAGATCTGCAGTTGTCATTCCATGCCCAGATCTAGGGTTAGGGCTTTGAGGGTGAGTAGCCTTGCTGAGGTGGGCAATGACACCGATGGCTGGGCCTTCCTGCAGAGTGCAGAGGGCTCCCAAGTTTCTCACAGTCACAGCAGTGAATTCCATCCCTTAGACCAATGTCCTAGCCGATAGAACATTCCAATCCACTGAGCAAATTGAGATCCCTGATTCCCTTGAGCTGTTAGGGAGGTGACATGAACGTTTAATATGCAGTGAATAGGATCTGTGACATTCCCTCAGTGGCAAAAAAATACCATGATGAGGCCTGGGAGATGGCTCAGTCTAATAAGTGTTTCCCTGGCAAGTACAAGGGCCTGAGTTCAATCCCTGGTTGAGCCAAAAAAAAAAAAAAAAAAAAAAAATACCATGATGACAAGATTGGAAGGAATGATTGCTACATCCATGTCATTGCTTAGGCCTCTGGACCAACTGCTGTTAGACAGACTCAAGCTGCTTTTCTGCTTCTTGTGTCTCCACAATCCCACTTGTGTTTACCGGGCAGCACCTTGATAATTTTGTACAAAGAGCTTTGTGCCAAACTTTTACTGATTTTTATCTCGAACAGAAATATAACCTCAGGCTTTGAGTACTGATGCGGAGTCTACGACATGAAGCTGATGATGGACAACAGAGCAAAGCAGAGCTAGCAGCAGAAGGGTGGTGAGATCCGTACGGTTTACTCCAAAATTATGACCTGCAGAAGGGATTCAAAGATGACTATGGTGAGGGGCTGGGGAGATGGCTCAGTGGAATAAAACACTTCCCTGGCAAGCACAAGGGCCTGAGTTCAATTCTTGGTTCCACACCCAAAAAAAAGTCACTGAGAAAAGTATCAAAATTATTCTCCTCTCCAAGGCATATTAAGACCACACTAAGTGAGCAGAATCCCCTGGATGTATGTCTGCCTTGACTGAATGAAGCCATCGCCATGAAGTGCAGGGTAGGAAATCTGGTTCTGCCCTAAGAAAGTAAAAATGATTGAAACCAGAATCTGTGCCTGCTTCTCCTATGGCCCTGCTATTTACAAGGAGCCTTCAAACTTCCAGCTCTTATTAATTCCAGAAGTAGTAAATGATCTCCAGGAACACTAGAGCAAGGCAGTCATGTAAACTGAATGATGAAAGACAAAGGAAATTGCCTCATGGCCCAGTGAGACGCTAATGGATGTGCAGACAGAGACACCAATGTGTCACCATTAATGATGTCACTTTACGAAAACCAGGAGGCCTAGAAGTTTTTAATGCTTTGCCCTACAGTCATTTCATATCTACTCATCTTAGCAAAAGTGATCTTGAAAAGAAAATGCACACTTGATTAAAATAGTTTGAGGAAAGCAAGACAGCTCTCTCTCTCTCTCTCTCTCTCTCTTTCTCTCTCATTTTACCACCACAGTCCATTACAGGGTAGTGGGATTTCTGTTAGGACCCATAGATGGCTCACCATTAATCAGGTGGCATTTAAATTCACTCACTCCATGACAGCCCTCTGAAATAAAGCTAGTCATTTGATTGATAGTATTAGCTACTAACACCTAGAATTGAAAATTTGGAGACAGTAACATCGCTTACTACAGTCCAACCGTCCACAACTTTATTCATAAGGTTTAAAGAATGCCTTTCATAACCAGATAAATCAATATTGAGTTATACACTCACAGGTTCTAGTTTCCAGAGGTAGCCAAATCACAAACTTCATGCTCTCAGGGAGTGTGGTGGTCACACCTGTAACCGCAGCACTTGTTTAAGCTGAAGCAAGAAAATCATCATGAGTTTGAGGCCAGCCTGAGCTATGTAGTGAATTCAAGAGTTTAAGCCCATCCTGGACTACATATCAAGACTCTGGCTCAAAGAACAAAACATAATGAAATGAAACTCATATTCTCCAGGCTTTGTCTTTCTTTCTGGAAAGTGAAGTTTTATCTATTGAGAAGAATAGGAAGGAATGTCAGCAGCACTATTTAGTTGTCAAAAGGAACATTTAATAGAACTGAAAACTTGGGAACTATAAATCACACAGCTAAGTCCTACAATGTTCTCATCATATCGCACGTATTTCTTAAAAAGTAATGTGCCCCTAAGACTGAAATAGTGAGAAAAAAAGCATCAATTAAGCATCGACTTCGTCTGTTCTATTTCAGAATGCAGGCTTATCTCATTGAGTTATTTTTCAGTCAAAAGAGGAGAGATCACACTACTTTTGGTTCAACCACTTTATCTTGCTTGCGGTAACAGAGTAGAAATCAAAATATTTCTCTAGCCAGTTGCTGCCACCCAATGTAACATTACTTCTGATTAATGATCGGTTTTAAATCAAAACATATCACAAAGTAAAACGCATTGCTTAGTGTAATTTTTTCTTCTCTTTTCTCTCCATCTTTCCCACTGAAAAATTCTCATGTCTAGGCTAACACATCTGTATTTTTCATCTTGGCTAACAAGGTTAAATAAGCATCAACTGAAGCTTAATAAGCATAAGCACCCATATAAAGCAACTCTTTCTAACCAACAAAAAGCCACTGTAAAACTGAGAGATTTCAATTATATAAAATTAGACAATGCCTTGAGAATTGCTAATACTTGTTCTTCAAAAAAATGCAAAATATATCCCTTGCTACAATGTACATGGCCACATAAAGTTGTCAGTAAGAAAATATCCATGTCTATTGTACATATATTAAAAATATCACCAATGCTTTGAAATGAGAGTCCTACTATTGTATACTTTAGGCCCACGACCTATGAAAAATCACCCTTCATAGCTTCATGTAGAAAACTATGCATTTAGGGAACAAAAGGAGTTTGGAATGAAGTTTAATTTTTTTTTTTTTTTTTTTTTTTTTTTTTTTTTTTTTTTTTTTTTTTTTTTTTTTTTTTTTTCGGAACCAGGGATTGAACTCAGACTCTTGTGCTTGCCAGGGAAGCGCTTATTCCACTGAGCTATCTCCCTGGCCCCTGAAGTCTAAATTTGATGTAAAAGAGCTTTTGCAATTTAAAACGTGACGGAACTGAACACTGAGCTTATTTTAGTCTTCCATTATAAGACAGCCTGGCTCTCTTCCCAGTTCCTCAGAGATTTGTTTCTGATACTGTGAAAGGTTTGAGGCTGAGAAATTAATAGAGTGATTTGGTCTGAAACATAAATATGCAGACAGAGGACAGAGTGTGGGCTAAGCAGAGCTAATCGAACAGATAACTGTGGGGTCCTAACCAAAAACCTCACCCTGCATACATTTAGTTAGTTTTCTTATTCAGAAATGTCATGATGTAAAGTTGAGAATACAGCGTCCTACAGGTGTGCTAGATGCGTCCTACAGGTGTGCTAGATCTCAGCAGACTGCGTTATAATCCTGAGTGCCCAAATTAGGGTGATTCCCATTCCTAAACTGGAGCCTGTAGACAGCCCCAGTCAGCCTTCTCTTAGGTATACCCCTCATTCTAGGTTCAGGATCTGCTGTAGATGTGAACAAAACATTCTTAAGATTTTGGTCCCAAGAGAAGACGAAATTAAAAGAAAAAACAAAACACCTAATTTATTTGCCTCACTAAGGGCTCCATACTAGGCATCCTTTAAATTACCAAGTTCCATTACTATATTTGTAATATGGTACACAGTGAACAATTTGATTTATTTTTAATTCTTTGCTCTGGTTCCCAGAAGCGAAGGGTTTACTTGCAATGAGACGTGCAGGGCGGCAGTTTCTACACAGATGAGTGACTTCCAACCCCCTGGGCACATGGGGATTTGGCTGGGAGGAGGGGTCTTCTCTGCTTTTCAAGCCACCGCTTGCCAGACCTTTCTTCCTCAGTTTCACTTCCTGTTTTCTGTCTTTAATCATTTCTCTGTCTCCTTTCCCTCAGCTTTGAACAAGCCTGGACTGTCTCCATTATTTAAAACACATTACAACCATTATGGAAAACTGTGTAGAAGTTCTGTAGAAAACTATAAATAAAATTGCCATGGTCCAGCAATCCTGCTGCTGGGTATTTACCCGGAAGATTGAAAATCGGCTTGTCAAAGTACATCTGCCATCCCATGTTCACCGCTGTACTACTCACAAAATCCAAGTCAAGGAATTCACTGAGGTCTATAGCAGATGAACGAATAGTGGAAAAGGGGTGTTATGTATATGTCTTCCACTATTCATTCTTGAAAATGAAATTGTATTATGACCAACAGCATGTATGCAATCGGGAAATACCTTGCTAAAAGAAATAAGCCAGGTGCATGAAGACAGAGTGCATGTTCCCATTTACACATGGAATCTAGAACAATCAGGCTTACAAGAGCAAATAGTAGAAGGGTCGCTATGAAGTCTGGGAAAAGGGGAGAATGTTAGGAAGATGGTGAAAGAGTACAAAAAGCTCAGATGGAAGGAATATTGGAGATTCTTCCTCTTCTGTTTCACAGTAGAGTGAAGGTGGTTAGCGTTGATGTATTGTTCCTTTAAAATTCCTGAAAGAGTACATTTAAATGTTTTCACTACCAAAAAGGTGGTATTTGCGGTGTGAGATATGTGAGTTAGCTGGATTTAATGAAACTGTATTATGTTCCTAAGTCATAACACCACTTTGAGTCCTATATATGCCCTGAACATATAATTATGAATTGTTAATTTACAACAAAATTATGTTAATGAGCCATTACACCTTGTATGTTCTGAATCTGTTTCTAGATACTTCTGTAATATCTTTTTCATAATTGTGATGGTTTGTGTGCATTTGTCCCCACAAAGCCTCTTGCAACCATTAAGACAGTTCTACAGTTTGTGATTAGTTTATGATCTTAGGTTGGGATTATGGGTCTGAGTACTGCTGGGATTATGGGTATGAGCTCTACATCCATCCTGGGGTAGATATCCTGAATGTAACAAGAGAGACAGAGAGATAGACTTGCTCTCTGTTGTTGTTATTGTTATTGTTATTATTATTATTATTTGTCTTTTTGAAACAGGGTCTCACTATGCAGTTCAGGCTGGCCTTAAACTCACTTTGCAGCTCAGGCTCGTCTTGAACTCACAACAGTCTTCCTGCCTCAGCTTCCCAAGTGCTGGGATTACAGGCATGGGCCACCACGCCCGGCTCTGTTATTATTGCCACTACTCCTCTGCTCTCTGCTCTTTGCTGCTGCCATGAAAGGTTGCTCTCTGCCATATGCCAGTCTGCCTTGCAACCAGCAAAGTACAGACTAAAGCGTCCAGTAACAGTGAGCTAAATAAACCTCTCCTTCCCTTATTTTGGATGTCCAGTATTTGTCCCAGCAATGAGAAAAAAGTAACAGAGACAGTAACCAAACTTCGCAGACACGTGGAAGACTTTGCTTTCTTCGCTTTCTGAACCCTCTCCCAGTCCTCAGCTCCCATAGTCTACTTCACATCCTCACAGGAGCTACCCCTCACCACGGCTCCTCTGTGCCTCAGCTTCTGTCTCTGTCTGCCCATTGTACCAGCCACTGTCATGGCTCACATTTTCCTTCACCCTCCCTCCAATTTCGCTTCACTGCTTCCTCACTTCTGAGCCCCCTCCTGCCCCTGGGATCATTCCTTCCTTGCAACCTCCCTGCCCTGGCTTTGCTTCATAACAAACGCATCTGTTCATGCGGTGAAAGTAACTCCAGTGTCAGGTTGAGACTGTGGGGCAGGATGCAAAGCCCTTGGGGGTCAGCCCTACCCGCCTCTCCCCCCCCCAGTAACAAGCCCGGCTCAGGCTTCAGCCCTGTCAGCCTCTTTACAGCTTCCCAAACATGTCATGCCATTTCACGCTCTGTACCTTTGTACAGAATGTTCTTGATTCCACCCCTGCCTCCCTCTGAGGAATTCCAGCTTGTCTTTTAAGATGCCGAGCAAAGGTGAGCAATTCTGAAAAGGCCTTTCTTCCCTCAAATACAGCTAGGAATTCCTTCTGGTCCCTGGTCTCTGTGGTATATCTTCACTGCACAGTTCTGCTCTGTGTGAGTCCTGCCTCACTCAGCCAAGCTCTCGGGACACCAGGAAGTGCTTGTTCATCTTTCTGTTGCCAGATTGACATAGCATTGACTACATGAGTAGGCATTAGGAGGCACCACAGCCCACAGCGATCTATTTATTTACTCATACAATAATCTTGTATCACTTTTTATTTCATGAGCATGTGAATATTTAATAACAATTTTAAAAAAATAAATAAATGTAAATATTCTACCTGCCCTCCCAAAAGAAGTGTGACCCTTCCAAATTGGGTTTAATTTCCCTGAGCTCTCCACTCCCTGGGAAATCCAGTTATTACCTCCTTCCACTCGGAAGGCCCTAGTGGTTCATAGGGTGCAGACAATGCAAAGAGGCCTCTTGGGATCCTGTCTTCTTGGTCACCATTGTTCCAGCCTGCATCACAAAAAGAAAACACAAGGCTGGTTGGCCTGAGGACTGACTGGCATTTTTTTTTTTTTTTTCTTGTGGGTTTTCAAGGACGTACCCTTAAGAGTTCGTCATTTCTGCCCCACCTCCATCTCCCTTCTCCCTCAGAAGCCCTTTGTTATGGGAACACAGAGTCCAAAGGGGGGGTTATACTTCCTGGACACCCCAGTGGACCCTGGTTACTCATTTTCAGGGATGTCCCGGGCCTCCAGTCCAGCTGTGCATCTTCAGAAGTGTAAAACCACGGGTGGCTCTTATCCTAGCACAAAACTTGGGAGCAGCTGAACCAGAAATCCCAAAAGGATTCTCCCACAAAGTCTGTTCAGTTCCACCCTGAAAAAATTCTCAAAAATAAGAGCACCCAAGACTTGATTATCTTCTTCAAACAGAAAAACTGTACCCTAGATAATAAGACCCAAGTGAATGTCTTGGTAGGTTATTCTGCCATATAACCATCCATGAATTTGTTTGGTTACTGAAGAGCAGATAAGTCCGTGAAAAACATGCCTAGAACTGCTGTCCCACAGAAAGACACCTCCCTGGTAGCCCTCCTTACTCAGCCCAGTCCTCTTTCTCATTCTGTCTCCAAGGAGAGAGGCCTGAGGTACCTGGTGTCACTCTTCTGTGGCCCACGAATCCTGCTCACACGGCCGAGTTTATCTAAGCTGCTGACTTGGGTTGCTGACGTGGGGGATTCATAGCAGCTGCACTAACCCACTTTCTCTCATGGATGATTTTAATCTATTTAATTTTTGCCCAGCCCATGAGAAAACTGAAAGCACGGCTGGGAGGGTAGGAGATAGAAGTTACAGGTCAGGAGTTGAGTGGCAGCTAAATCCTGTGGGAGGAAGCAAACTCAAGGGTAATCCTTTCAGGAAAACAAGTATTACTGGAGAGGAGGACACTGCCAGTGGAACTTTGTTCCAAGAATAAATAGCACATTTTTCCTCAGTGTTTGCTTTTCTCTCTTTGATCCTCTCGAAACCCTCTGGAAATGCCTGACCAGCGATTTTCCTCCCCTCTGAAGCTGGGGAGAAGGAGCGACAAGCACTCGCTGGAGATTCCTCAGGCGAAGGCAGCTGCAGCAGCTCCCTGGTAGGGCTGGAGCCACCAGGCCCGTGGAAGCTGGGAATCCAGATGTTTTAGTGAATTTTAATCACTGCAAATATGCCACAGTGTTTCCAAACTTGCTGTCGTGGAGCCCAGAAGTTGTTTAACAGAGAAAAATAATGGATAGGGTCTATTTGACCAAAGCCACTGGAGGCGTGGGAGCTCAGAAATGAGAAAGAAAAGGCAAAGCTTGAGTGGGTTAATGTTTAGCTTTGGTCTCAGATGAAGTAAATCCCTGCACACAGCCAGGCTGAGGAGAGCATGCCCTCGCCAGGGGGGATTTATGGTTCAAGTGCTCTGGAAACCGCAGGCCCCTGTTACACAGTTTCCTATTCCTTTCCCAGAGAGTTTCATTTCAAGAGAGTTGTAGGCAAGCAATACCAGGGAAAGATACAAGGATCTTGGCATCCGACCTGCGTTCAGTTCTGGTTCTCCCACTTGCTAGTTGCTCTAAGGCAACTTAAGTACTTGGCTCCTTCATCTGTCACCTGGGAACAACGATGCTGATTTATAGGACAGTCGTAAGGAATAGATGAGATGATGGAAATATAAACCCAGCATTTTGCTTGACCGTAAGTGTGCAATGAATGTCAATTTCCCTTCCACCACTGTTTCCCACAGCATATTATTCAAATCAGAAAATACAGGACACTGATTAATGGAAACACTTGTACTGGGCTTACCCAGGAGTGCGGTAAGTACAAAATCCACCTCATGGCAAACAACATGAAGAACGAAGATTCAGAACTGGAAGAGACTCAAATAACAGGCACACATGATGTCATAAACCTGTACAGGAGACAGTGACCAATGATCAGCCCTGACAGTCAGTTTTAGGATCTCCCAGAGGGTGATGCTAAAGAAAAAAATTTTTTTTGGAAACAGCCAGGCTTGTTCTGGACAAAGAGGTGAGGAACAATGATGTATATTTTGGCAAAGTGAACAGACTTATCTGGCTTAAATAGGATCCCCTAAGGGGACTTTGGGCCATATCTGGAAAGGAAATTGGAAAACAGGATGAGTGAAAGATTTTGGCAAACACCATTGTGAGGTAGGATGTGCTTCTGTTCTTGAATCTGGGCTCGCCCAGAGACCATGTAACAAGGAGAATGTGGTGGAAGCGAGGTTGTGCCAGGGTCTTACTCTATTTCTGTTGCTATAACATCATTCAAGCCAGAGTAATTTACGAAGAATACCACGCATGGTAAAGGGCGTTGCAGGGAAGTACAGAGCCATAAGGGCTTTTATTTTAAAAGGCCATTTCCATGAAAATCCATTAACCTATCAGTTCATTAATTAATTACTCCATAGATAAAAGCAGAGCCCAAATAACCAACCACTTCCAAAAACCCCTCTTAGATATACCATCAGTGTTGACTTTTGAGGATTAAGTCTCAAATGCATGAATTTGGGAGACGTATTCAAACCATAGCATTCAATCCCTGGCCCATAAATTTCATGGCCCACTCTCATGAAAAACACATTCATTCTACTATACATCAGTGCCGTCAAAAGTCTTAACATGTTCCAGCCCCAAATCCAAAGTTCAGAGTCTCATCTGAATTAGATTTGGGTAAGCAAGACAGCATGCTTGGGGTAAACTTGCTCCAACAAATGTGACTGTGAAACCAAGCAAGTTATCAACTTTTAAATTATATGTGGTAGACTCCTGTTCCACAAGTGAGAAATAAGTAAGAAGAAAGGGTAACGGTCCCCACATATATTCAAAACCCATTGGCAAAAGCCACCTTAACCCTCAAGGCTCCAGCATAGTCTCTTTTCTCTCTCTATTCTGCTTCCCGGACACAGTGGTATGAGGGTTTGGCCCCCAGAGCCCACATAGAGTCCCACTGAAAGGTGTTGCTGGGCTCAGCCCACACGTTACCTTTGTTGGTGTGGAGTATCATGACTGCATCTCTCCCCAGCGAATGCTCGCTGCCGGGAGCTCTACAGTTCTGAGCCCTCAGCAGTTTTCCTGCCCCTGGGGCTAAACTGCACATTGCCCTGCTAGGGACTCACTGCAGCAGCTTGGGCTACACTTTTCCACTGGGCATCACCCTAGTAGGGTGGCCTATGGTGGCCCTGCTTTTGTGGCTCCAAGGATGTTCAGTATGTCCTTTGAAAGCTCAGTGGACATGGCCAGGCCTCCGCAGGCCAAGCACTCTGCATGCTTGCCGAGTTAACACCCTGGGAGTGCTCCTAAGCCTGTGGCTTGCGCCCTCTGGAGCAGAAGCCTGAGCTGCGTCTGCACTTGTGTGGGCTTTGGTGCAGTGTCACTGAGATTTGCAGCTTGTGCTTTCCAGAGCAGTGGATTAGGCTGCATGTGGCCCCACGCTAGCCTCTACTGAATTTGGGCAGCTGATAAGCAAGGCAGATTAGAGAGTGACACTTTTCTACCTCAAGGCCCTAAAGTTCTAGCTGGGTATGGTTGTGTCTGCTCGTTGTCCCAGCCACTTGAAAGGGAGGCTGAAATGGGAGGGTCTCAAGGCCATTGTGGGAAAAGTAGCAAAATCTCATCACACTACAAAAATAAATAAATAAAGGAATCAGGAGGCTGGTGGCATGCTCCTGTAATCCTACACTCAGGCTGAGGCAGGAGAATTGCAAGCCCAGCCTGGGCAACAAATTTTCTTTTTCTTTCTTTTTTTTTTTTTTTTTTTTTTTATTATGTGTTTAGTACAGGGTCTACAGTGTCTCACTACATAGATTGGACTCATAATGATTCTCCTGTTTTCAGTCTCCCAAGCACTGGGGTTACAGACATGTGCCACCATGCCCAGTCTCGATCGTGCCCTGGGGGAGAGGCCAGCACAGCGGGCAGGGGATTGAACCCTGATCCCAGCATCTGCCTATGCAGGCACCTTAATCTGCTAAGCTATCTGGCTAGCCATTTCTTTTTCTTTGAGACAGGTTCTCGCTATGCAGTCCAGCTTGGCCTTGAACTCACAATGTAGATCAGACTGGCCTCAAACTCTCAGCCATCCACGTGCATCAACACTCTAGTGCTGGCATTACAGGTGTGTACCACCATGCCTGGCACGCCTGGGTAACTTAATCAGACTTTGTCTCAAATGTAAAAATTAAAGAAAATGTTGGAGATGTGATTCAGTGTAAAGGACCTACATTCCAACTTCAGTGCTGTATTGTAATAAATAAATGAAGCTTTTAAAGAGGTAGGTATGTAGCTCACAGGCACAGTGCTCCTAGGTTCAAGCCCAAACACCACCAAAAACCAAAACAAAACAAAAGCTAACATTCTAAACCTATAGTGGTTCAATATCAAGTCACACACACACAAACACACACACACATAAACACACACACATACACACACAAACACACACACACACACACACACACACACACACTAATATTCTGAACCTTTTCCTTCCAGAAATGGGGGAAACAAGCTGGGCAACACCAGGCACAGCAAAGAGGAGAAGAAAAAGGACTTCAGCAAATTTGGGCTTTATTTGAAGGAGTGAGCAAGTAACTGGTCCAGGGAATGATCTCGCTGCTGCTCACTGAACAGTGGAAAGAGAGGGTTTTTAGGGTTTTGCCACAGTTCAGAGATTTCCTTTGGCCAGGGTCCTGGTTCTAAAATACGTGACAGACTTGGATGTCTAGTGGTCATGGGCAACTCGGCGTAGCAGCTGGGCATGAATGTTGGCATGTCTGCTGCCATCAACCCTTCAGCCTACTACTTGGTGGGTGAACAGGCAGTCACCATGGCTCAGGAACTGCTGAGCTTCTCTAGAGTGGGCGTCTTCATTTGGCATAATCATCCCGGTTCTATGATAAGGCTGAGGGACTGTCAGTGCTTATGCTGCTGAAAAACCACAAGAGTGGGGTAGAAGAAATGTGTATCAGTCCCAAGAGGCAAGAGACCAAAACATTTGGACAAAACATTTCTTAAATGATGATCATGTCTACAGGCAGTACTGAGTAGGGAGGGGCAAACCAGCAGAAGGGACAGACACAATGTGCAGACAGAGATATCGAGCCTTTTAATCCCTTTTCAGTCACCTATCAGATATCTGTGGGTCTGGGAGTGTTTTCAGCAAACACAGCCCTCAGGTCCCTTTGAAGTAATCCAGGAACTGCTATCATAGCGCACACATCACAGGTGCTATCTATGACCCAACTAGTGCAGACTAACAATGTGTTATCCAGTCATGTGACCACCACAATTAATGATTTTTAAACTGCCTATCAGAAAATGAGGTTAGAGGGCTTCTTCAGGTTCTTTATTAAATAATGATTTCTTATCTTATATAAGCATTCTACTGCCATGGTGTTATTGGAGTCTCATGGCCAGTCTGTTGAAACATGTCGTGCTAGAAGGGGAGTGGTTTATTGTGCCCAGGAGTTTATTTTGTCTGGACAGACTTCCACCTGGCTGCTGTTTTACCATAGTGGACCCTAACTGTTTCACTGCAAAAGATTGTCCCAAAGATCTGTGGAATGCCCTTGTGCCATTTTTACTGCCTATCTTTATCTCAGCCAAACTCTTTAGCCAATGGGGTAGGTGGGATGGTTTTTGTTTGCTTGCTTTCTTTTTTTTAATTTTGTGTACTTGGCACAGGGCTCGCTACACAGCTCAGACTCATAGTGTTCCTCCTGTTTTCAGCTTCCCCAGCACCGGGATTACAGGCCTGTGCCACCCCGCCAGTCTCAGTGTCAGGCTCAGCATACCTGAGGGCAGGGCTGGCGCTGCATGTGGTGCCAGGGATGGAGCCCCAATCCCTGTACTTGCCTAAGCAGGCACTTAGTCCTGCCCCACAGGACTAAGATTGTTTTTTTTTCTCTTCCAACCTCTGACCATTGAAGCTACTTCTATGTTGTCAGGGACCCTGACTGAAAATCCCACTTTGGAGACCAATTTTCTATCTTTCCCATTTTCTCTTATAGTTACTGAATACCAGACTGGATAATTTATAAATAATAGAGTTTTTAATCTCAAAGTTCTGGAGGCTGGGAAGTCCCCAGAGATGCACTGGCACCTCCTCAGCCCCGATGAGGACCTTAGTCCTGGGTCATGGCCAGGTAGAGGGCACCGCATGGAGAAATGCAATAAAAATGACTTTTAGATGAAGCCATTTTTCCAGTAATCCATTCATCATGGATGGGTTAATCCACCCATGGGAATAGAACCTTCGGGACTCTCGCTTCGTAGAGGTCCCTCTTTTAAATATGATTAAATATGAATTTAGAAGTTAAGTTCCTAACATATGAGTTTGTGGAACACATTCAAATCACAGACTTTAGTTTGAGATCCAGCCTTTTAAGAGTACCATGTCTTACTTCTTAAAAGCTTTGTTCTCTGGTGCTGTCTCTTACAATCCAATCACCATAGGGTGAAATCCCAAGCTACATAGAAAAGTCAAGTATAGGCTCTTCAATCAAAAGCCCCATCCAAGTGGCCAGATACAGTGGCACGCACTATAGTTCTAGGTACTAGGGAGGTTGATGTAGAAGAATCAGTTGAACCCAGGAGCCCAAGAGCAGTTAGTCCTTGCACTTAAAAAAAAAAAAAAAAGACCTGTCAGAGCTGCCAAACAACAGACAATAATAAAAGTCATGATGTAAATGATCCTTGTTGCAAACCCCAGCCCCCAGATGCCCCCAGATGAATGCAGTCCCATTTGATACTATGTGGAGCAGAAGATTCACCCATCTGATCCCAGTTAACCTATAGAATTGTGAAAGACAGTAGATGGGCCTTGCTGTTTGATATGAATTGGGGCGTGTTATATTATACAATAATATATACAACAGGGCTGGTGAGATAGCTCAGTGGATGAGTGCAGGGACCAGAGTTGGATCTCCAGTCCTACATGCTATGCTGGCCCTGCACCCAGGGTGTGCAGAGCCAGCAAATGAGTGCAGCCATGGTGGTGCAAGCCTGTCATTCCAGTGCTTGGGAGGCTGAAAACAGGAGGATCACTATGAGTCCGATCTGTGTGATGAGACCCTGTACCAAATTCACAAGTGAAAAAAAAAAAATAGATACAACAATAGTTAACAGCAACAAGATGGGACTTGTGGAAAGCATTGTATGCTAACTGCATTTTATCATCATTATCATCATCATTGAAACCATTAGTAAATTATCACTATGCTATGAGGTTTTTTTCTTTTTTTTTCTTTTTTTGGAACCAAGGATTGAACTCAGGCCCTTGCGCTTGCCATGGAAGCGCTTATTCTGCTGAGCCATCTCCCGGGCCTGCTATGACTTTTATACACCTTAAAATTTTAACATCATTGTAAACTTATGGGGGCTATTCATGTAGAGCAGTCACGAAAACTAAAAATTAAAAAGTTTGCTCAAGACTACACACAGAAAGTGGAAGAGCCAGGCAGTATACCAATTATATTCTGACCACTCACAAAGTTGCATTTTTTTTCTTTGGGCAGAGTATGGATTGGGTATGCTGATAATCATGGGAAATACAAATAAGCCTTCCAGTTAGAAACTGGCAGTGCAGCTCAAAAAAATCACGAGCTGCCTGGGCTTGTTAAATGATTTAGGTAAGAAAATAGCAATGGGCTTGATTCTCATTGTTCTGGGAATATACACATACCAAAGAGTATTTGGAATGAATGAGAATAAAAATTTATCCATGAATATAGAAACACTGGTATTAATCATTTGCTTTTTGTATAACTGCCCAACCTGAAATGTGGTGGCTTGTATTTAGTACAAGGCCTATAGGGTCTCACTACACAGATCAGACTTGGAGCGATCCTCCTGTTTTCAGCCTCCCAAGCACTGGAGTGTATCACCATACCTGGTCTCAGTCACCATCTCAACATGTCTCTGGGGTGGGCCAGCATGGCATACTGGGGATCGAACCTTGCCTTATATCAACATTGATGTATGGAAAAAAAAAAAAATCTGTCATAGTTTCTATGGATCAAGAACATGGAGAAGCTCAGCGAGGAAGCTCCAGCCTGAGATCTCTCAGGAGGCTGCAGTTAGATGCGTGCCAGAACTGAGCTCTGCTGAAGACCTTCCTGAAGCTGAAGGTCCTGCCCAAGGCAGCTCACTCTTGCTGCTGACAGGTTGGTGCTGCTTGTTGGTTGGAGGTCACAGTTCTTTATCAGGTGAATCTCTTTTCCAGTATCCTCATGGCTTGATAACTGGCTTCTCCAAAAGCAAGCCATCCAAAAGTCCAGGGGAAAAGCCACACTGCATTTTGTCTTACAGCCTCTGAAGTCACAGATCAATGCTTCTGCCTCATGCTGTGGCTTACACAGGGCCTTGATTCAAGGATGGATGGGACTCCTTGAAGTCGTAAGTAAGGACTAGGAAGAAACTATTATTAAAGTCAAGTTTGGGGGCCCATCAACTCCAAGTACTCTAGACTTTCAAATGATATTTGGGGTTTTTCTAGGGGTTGGGACCAGTCATGGAGACTATTTGTGAGAATCTAAGCCATGCACCGCCAATACAGTGGTTCTAAAACATGTCCTTGGAAGCCGTTTCAAGTATCAGAAAACTTCACAAAACCCCAGCCCTCTACTTCAGCTGGCAGCTCTGAAGAGATAGTGTGAGCCCACCAGTGGTGCCTCAGAGGCCTACAGCATGAAAAAGCATCCTTCATACCAGAACACTCTCAAGTATGGAGAACCTGGCATCCTCTGCCCTCTGCCTCTGTCTGCGGTGCTTCTGGAGTATGGCCTTTTTCCACTCTTCTGCCTTAGGCTCCCATAGATCAACACTAATTGGAGATCACTGAGATAAGGGAATTCTGGGAAATGCCACTCATGACTGGGTGATACAAGGAAACTCCCTCCAGTAAATATGTGTGGTACTGTACTATGCATCTTGGCTTGACTCCTCCTTCTCCAAACACACACACTTCTGTGAATAAGATAGTAATAAAGTAGGGGCAGACTCTTGAAGCTATAGCTCCAGAAATTGGCAGAAGGAATCAGAATTTCACTGCTTCAGATGTTTCAGGTCCTAAAGGTTTTTATGTCCTGCCTCCAATGATTGCATCTCATTCCTACCCTGAAACAGAAGAAAGCTTTTTACATATTATCTTTCCACTAAAACCCACCACTTCCTTATGTTAGCACTGGGGCTGGGGAGATGGCTCAGTGGAATAAGCACCTCACTGACAAGTGCAAGGGCCTGAGTTCAATTCCCCAGTTCTGCCAAAAAGAAAAAAGCCTTATGTTAGCATCATCTCTTTAACTTCCTCCCCAAATTACTTTATTAGATTTACCGATATATTTTACTGGTATCTTTGCTCCTTGTTCCCTATACCCTTTACCTTCCTTGAGACTGTGCCTCTTCCTATTAAATATATTCTTTAGTAACTAGTGAACGATATTCTCATATTTTGATTTTCTGAATACATCTTATTTCTCTAATCTTTAAAAATAATTTAAGGGCTGGGGAGACATCTCGGTGACCTAAGCACCTGCCTGGCAAGCACAAGGACCTGGGTTTGATCTGCAGTACCTCGTATGGTGTGGGACCCACCCTGGCTGGGTGCACTGTGTGGACCACCCGAACCAGGCATGGTAGTGTACACCTATAATCCCAGTACTGGGGATGCTGAGACAGTAGGATTACTATGAGTCTAAGTTGCATAGCGAGAACCTGTATCAAAAAGAATCTTTTAAAAAATACTGTTGGATCTACATTTTATACCATTTTCAAGGTATCTATATGAACTGAGAAAGGGGACTCTGAAACAAAACTAAGAAATGAAAAAAGTTTAATTTAACCATATCAAAAGTAAAATTTCAGTATAATGAATGTCACTACTTGAAAATTTGTGTTTAAAAAAAGGAACAATGGGATGTGAGGGCGATCTGGCTGCGACATCTGTCACCCCATTGATCGCCAGGGTTGATTCGGCTGATCTGGCTGGCTAGGCGGGTGTCCCCTTCCTCCCTCAACGATCCATGTGCGTCCCTCCCGAAGCTGCGCGCTCGGTCGAAGAGGACGACCACCCCCGATAGAGGAGGACCGTTCCTCGGTCAAGGGTATACGAG
>PVKA01002523.1:104039-123589 GCA_004027165.1 Ctenomys sociabilis | reverse complement strand
AGAAGAATACTTGGTTTTCTCTACTATGCTGCAATGTGATCTGCACTCAATTCCCGTGAGGACAGAATCAGTAGCATGCCTCTTTACCTTCTTCTCATCAAATCTAGTGTCAAAGAATCAGCTGCCCTGCAAGGGATGGTGGCACATTTCTTTAATCCTAGTACTCAGAAGGCCGAGGCAGGGATATTACTGCAAGTTCAAGGCCATCCTAGGCTACATAGTGAGTTCAGGGACAGCCTGAATATAGAGCAAGACCCTATCTCACAAAAAAAGAAGCAGTTGCCCTGATCTTGCAACTCATTCATGCACAAAACCTGGCATATGAACATTCACAGCAGATAATTTACAACAACCAAAAAGTGAAAATAGTGCAAAGGCCATCAACAGATGATAAACAAAATGTGGCCTCTGGTCCCACAATGGCTATCATTCAGCCGTGACAGGAAGGTATGCTGGTGGCTTTATATGCTGGACAGCATACAGCTCTGCTCAGGGGGGGGGGGTGTCCACAGTCCCTGCATTGCTGGAACAGAGCAAACTAGCAGAGGAAAGGACTCTGGGCTGGGAGGATAGTCAAGGGGCAGGGCTTCCTCTCAATTGATAACAATAGAATTACACAAGTGATAACTGTGCCTTGTAAATATCCTATAAGCCACTCAATCAGCTTTCTGCTTCTGTAACAAATACCTGAGATAAACTGACTTCTAGGAGAAGTCAATTCTGCCTCATAGCTTCAGACACCTGAGTCCATGATTACGGAGCCTGGAGTTCAAGCCCTATAGCAACATAGCCCCTGGAGCAGAAGAATGCAGCAGGGAGACTTCCAAGGCAGAAAGCAAAAGCAAAAACTGGAGAGTGGGGGATGTTTAGAGTCTGGAGTGACATGCACAGCCTGGCTCCTCCCAGCAGTGCCACAGGCTGGTCTTTGAGAGATTCGAGATCAACATTTGAGCAATCACAGAAATGTATACTGTCAAAGGCCAACTTTATGGTATATAAAGTAAATCTCATTTTACTTCGGGTTTTTTTCTGTTTTGGCATTTCTTCCTTTATATTTTTAAAAGGCTGCTATACTTCTCTGCCTCTCAAACATTTCTAGCAGAGGTGAAAGCCATTTCTAGAAACAGACTGCTGCCAGAGTTTGACATTAGACAATAAGCCTCTCACAGGAAAAAGATCTAGTGTTGTTTATAGCAAAAAGCAATAACACAGATGTGGAAGCAGAAAAACCTCACAAGATCTCACTAGTAAATGAGATGAGAACTTGAGAATTGATAGACATAAGGGGCCCATGTGGCACAAATCCTTTGAAACCACACTAGCATAACCACAGGCTAAGGCACAGGTAAGAGGGTACCTTAGACCCCTTAGGAGAGAAGGTTTTCCCTACCTCAGGGCTTCTAGGACCTTCAGTGGGAGTTCAGGGAAGACAGACAGACCCCCACGCCAACCACATCCATCTCTCCCTGCAGACCACTGTTGGAGAGAATGTGCAATTTATGCCATGGGGGTAGGGGGCAGGGGGCAGGGCAGGGAGATGGCTTAGTAGAATAAGCGCTTGCTTGGCAAGTGCAAGGGTCTGAGTTCAATCCCCAGCTCTGCAAGAAAAAAAAAAAAAAAAAAATTCATCCCATGGGCCTGAGGTAAATTGTACTCTCTAAACCCAGTAAGCATTCTCTTATCTGAGGAAACCCAAAGACTTGCTGTCAGACGCTATAAACTTGATTAGAGTGCAATGATGCTACCATCAGAAGGTAACCAAGACATGGCTAAAGATGTAAAACCAGCATGGCATGGTGGTGCACAGTTATAATCCTACCACTGAGGCAGAGCACCTCAAGTTCAAGCCCAACTTGGGCAACTCAGCAAGACTATCTCAAAATAAAAAATTAAAAGGGGATGAGGATATAGCTCAGTATGAATGCTCTGGGTTTAATCCCAGTACCACAAAAAAAGGAAATAGATCTAAAGATGGAAGTACAAGTCTGTATTAGTGTGGAAAGGTTTCCATTCTATAGGTGGGAAAGTAAGTTATGAAATCATAGTGTACAACTAACACAGAAGAGATGGAGGCCGTAACCTCCAAAGGGTGGAATTTCAAGTTATGGTAACTTTCTTCATCATTTCCATGTTGATACTTTCCTTAAGTAATAAAGGTATATTACTTCCCAAATGATTAAACACAAAGCTTCACCTTGGCTGTGCTGGCCAGGCAGGGAGTATGCTTAGGGACGCACCTTCTGAGTTCAACGTGATTAGTGTGACGTTGCTCCCGATGTTCTGGCTCCCAGGCTGGCCACAGTTGGACACCGAGTCACTGGCCTCTGATCCACTCTCCCCATCTTCATTGTGGCTGTCGTCTTGACCTGGTACCTTCACCACAATGGTGTTCTGCCGCCGCCCAGGAACAGCACTGAGGGGAGAAAAGTGCATGGTCTACATTGTCAGAGTGACAGGGATGATCACCAGCCCTGCCTCATTCAGTCCTGGGCCTGGGACTGCTCCAACTTGGCCTGGGCACAGACCACAGACAAACGTACCTCCCTACACAGCTCTTTCTACAGAGATTGACATCCCCTGAATGCAGAAACAGTTTGGCGCTGGAAAGATGGTGTAAAATAAAACAAACATTTAAAGAAAATATTTACATCACTAAAGAAGTCACATCATAACTCACTAAGCCTTGGCCTAGAACACTAATTCCTGTCTCCAGAGGCAAGCCTGCAAAGTGCTGACTCAAGCAGCCATTGTGAGGGCTGTGCCGAGGGAAAGACTACGTGGACAGGGAGTCCAGATCACGGATCACTCCATCCCTCCTGCCAGACACCCAGAGGTGACTCAGCCTCCAAAAGCGTAATCACATTCCCAACTCTTCCCACAGACACACCACGGAGTGGGCTTCCATGGCTAATCAAGAATTTCAGGAATCCCCGGGTGCTATTCTCAGAGCAGGGAAGCTATTCTCAGACCACACAGCTTGCTACAGTATGCAGGAAGCCAAGAACACTCAGAGGCCGTGACCTGCCTTCAGAGTAACTCTGACAGTGGTGTGTGAAGCATCCCACAAGAAGAGGAAGCATGAGTGCCCATCAGCAGTATCCAACAGGCATGCCAAGCTGTGGCTATCCCAGGAGGGTGCTACATTTGTGCTTTCTGGACTCAAACCCACAGAGGACAACCTTTGAGCTAGCTTCTGTGCTCCTGAGCTGACCTTCTGCCTTCAGCACTGCCCCATGATAGGCACATCCTCCCCTTTGCAGCTAGCCAGCCTCAGGGGCTCTGCATCCTGCCTGCCACCTACAGATTAGGAATAAGACTGCTGCTGCCGCCTGGAGAATCTGACTAACACAAGAAACCTAGACAAAGCTGGAGGAGCAATAGTCTGCAGAAGAGATGGAAAAAAGGCAAAACAGGACTTTATGAAGACACATGGTGACAGAAAGCAACAAAGCCCTCAGGGAACATGCAGCCCAGACAGTGGACAGGACCCCTTGTAGCAGCCTCCCTGGCGCACAGAATAAGCGTCCATTCCCATTTCTGACCAAGTGTCATCCAACACATCCCAAAAGAAAAAGTGAATGAAAACCATAAACTCAGCATACCTAAGTCCCAGAGCAAGCATGAAGAGGGTGGTTGTGACCTGACATGCTGCTACAGGGATGGACAGATATGACTGACCAGGGACCACTGTGAAAGTGCACTGTCATCTCTTGTGCCATGTCAGTCTCGCAGACACCCCCTTGGACAATGCCCTCTCTGCACCACACCGCACCACACTGTACCATACTTTACCCTCCCCAACTT
The DNA here is from genome assembly GCA_004027165.1 of Ctenomys sociabilis. Lineage (NCBI taxonomy): Eukaryota > Metazoa > Chordata > Mammalia > Rodentia > Ctenomyidae > Ctenomys > Ctenomys sociabilis. Next base: position 119,785 of record PVKA01002523.1, on the reverse strand, counting down.
CTCAGAGCTGTGGCTGTGCCTGCTAGCATCAACCCTGCCACCAGAGGTGGACTGCGAGTTCATGTTGTGCCCTGGCTTGGGACAGGACTTATTCTCATCACAGTAGCAGGGAAAGGTGAGGTGGTATGTGGCTACTGACTTGCTAATGATATTTTCCAGGGAATCCGGTGCCCTGCCGCTCAAGGGGTCTTCCATCTTGGCTACAATGGCGTTCTGCCGATCATTGTTGAGTATTACTGTAGTCTGGGGGACGACGCTATAGAACAAAAGAATCACAAGAAAAAGAAGACCTTAAAACAACAACATTCATTGTCAGATCAATCAGAGTCATTCAATACAGTCAGCTCCCAGTTGCCTGCACCCAGGAAGCTGGCCAAGGGAAGAATCACTCAGTCTTAGACTGGTGGATTAGGGTCCTTTAGCAGACAGCTTAAATTCTACTTGTTGACTTTCTGAGTTCCTACAGCTGCAAAAGGTGGGAAAGTTGAGTTGAGGATATCTAGTTTGTGAGGTACAGGCTAAGGCACCCCAAGCTCTGTCATCTGCATCAGTAGGTCTGTTTGAAAACCAACTTCCCTGATCCTCACCCCTCCCAACCAATACCAAGGCAACAAAGGCTTGGACTGCCAGTGCTAACAGCATCCCACAGTCAGCACTCTGGATAGCCAGCCCACCCAGGACCTACAGCATTCTAGAAAGTGTGGAGATCACACCAAAGGCCCCAAAGCTTTGCCCCTGGGAACAAAATCGCAGTTTAGAGGAAGCACCTCTAAATTTGTGTAAACAGGCAGGGCCAAGGCAGCTGATTCCCAACCATAGCTCATTCAGTTTCCTATCAGTCATTTGTTGAACCCTTAGCATTTACGGTCACAAGAAATTTCTGGAGTATGCTTTCCAGTGAGAGGTGGGGGGTAAAAGGAACTAGTACCCAAAACACAAAGTTGTATTACCTGAGAAGAAAGTACCACTCTTTCTTAAGGAAAGACTACTTTTCTGTGATTTGCACATGTGAAAAATCCAGCCCAGTATGGCAGCCACAGAACTGCAGTTGCCCTTATCAGTTGCAAGAAAAATAGCACTTGCACATCCAAGTCCATTCTACCACAGCTGACTTTCCAAAGTGAAAGTATAATCAAACACAGGTCAAAGGTATTGTTTTTGTTCCATCATCCAACGGGTTCTTTGGTGACACTTATCAACCTCGAATTTAGTAAAAAATAGTTTTTCAGAAACTAGGTAACTTCCACATCACCTTAAAAATGAAGTAGTTAGAATGTGAATGTAGCTCAGTAGTAAAACACTTGCCTAGCATGCCTAATGCCTGAGCTCCATTCTCAGCATGGCCAAAAAATAAAAAAATGAAAGGTAAGTTACCTGACTGATTCAGAAAGAGTGCCACAATATTATGTGGAAAAAATTAATAAATAGATGTAGATGTGCATGTGTTCATGTGAACGTTTCTGGAAGCATTTTCAGGAAAGTAGAATAAATTATGGAGCTGCTGTTACTTTCCTATGACTGGGCTTTTAAATACATGGGTACTTCCTTTCCCTGTCACATGCACCAGAGGCTCAGGCTGTCAGCCCATCTCCTCATTTTCACGTGTCACTTTCTGGGATACCTGAGCTCAGCTACAAAGCCCCAAGCCTGGAACACTGAACTAGGTGGGTGCTGCCAGGCAGAGAAATTAAAGCCCTCACTGGTCTGCCTAAGCCCATCAGAGAGAGCTTCACCTAGGTGAGCCTGGCCTCCACCGATAGGCACTTGGGAGAACTCCCATCTGCAGGGTGCAGCCTGCTGTGCCTCCCTTCCAGCCCCTGCCCCAGACTCCAACCACCCCCAGCTCCTCACCACTGTGAATGCTACTTCCTTAGAGACATTCCTCCCAGGGCTGGTGCTCATGCTCACCTCTCACAGAGCACACACATGTGCACATACATGCAGCACTTTAGCTGGTTCTGACTGAACCCTGATTTGTGTTTTAAAGTAATTCTAGAACAGTACAGCACATCATGTGAGCCCTGCCCCAGTGGTGACACCCTGTGTGCACTGTGCTTCCGCAACAACAGCATTAAACAATACCATGGAGGAACTTGGAGGCTGAGCAGCTGCCCCACCTCCTTTGTACACATATGGGAACAGACAGTGTGTGCCTGTGTGGCCCTGGGCTGGGACCCATGCACAGGTAGGTCTGTGCAGCTTGCAGAATGGCCCCATCAACCCAAGGAGCCACCTTTAGCCCCACGTTCAGCCTGCCCTACCCAGAAGGAGATCCAGCCCTCTGTTTTCTACCTCTATAACTTGACTTTGGAGAATGTGAGCCTTCTACGTAGGCTGTATGCCCTCTGCAGGATGCCCTGGGAGCTGTTTGCTAGTGCATGTCAGTACCTGCTGCACATCAGCACATCAGTGGACAGTTTCCACAGCATGGGACACTGGTTTGTCTCACCACCTACTCACCAAAGGGTAACTCACTGGTTTGGCTATTACAAAACACAGCTGTTAGACTCTGGGTGCAGATATGTCCACTTCACTGAGAAAAATGAGTTCCCAGGGCCCTGGCTGCGGCTCTGGGGGCTGCTTCCTGTCCCACCAGTGGTGGAGCCTTCCAGTGTCTCTACACCTTCACCCATATGGCACTGGGGCGACTTCTCCTCTGAGGCTAGGCAGAACACTCAGGTCTTATTTGGGTGCTGAGCAACAAGCATCAGTGGCTCACAATGCTGAGCAGCTGGCACCTACTGTGCAGCACCACAGCTCCTTGCTGGTGACAGCTGGCTTGGGATCTGCCCAGTTTCCAGTGAACAGGTGCATTTGAGAGTCTTCCCTTTTCTACTGGCTATGTGCTGACAAGTGTCTTCTCCCCATTCCAGTCTGCCTCACTCTAAGCCTTACTCTAAACCTGAAAGACATTCTGTGCTTTTACCTCAATGCTACAGCTTCATCCCTAGATCTGTGGCCCCTTCCAAGTTAATTCCATGCAAAGTGGGTTCCATTGAGGTTTGCTTTCTTGCTTTCCTACAAGGTGTGGCTGCATCTACACCAGCTACTAAGAGTTTTCCTTCCTCATCAAGCTGCTTCTGGAAAAGTCAGCTGGGCACATGAGTCCCTACATAGTTAGTCCTGGGTTCTCTTGTTTGTCTCACTAGCCAGTCAACTATCCTCTATTGCTTTGTACTTTTAAAAGTCTTTCTTAAGATTTGAGCCCATTTTTGTCTTCTTTGGCTTTCACCGTCTCCCCTACACAAGATTCTTCTGTCTGTATTGTCCAAGGATACATCTTAAGTGCTAGGGATACAGTTGAAGAATTTTATCTTCAACAGTGAGTGAATTAAAAAATAAGCTCCTGCTGGAATTGAATGTTTCTTGATACCCAGGTCCTCATGCCAAAAGAAAAACAACTGAGAACTGTGACCAGAGCAGAAGCTTAGGACACAATGCCCACTGGGCATGGGGGTAAATCAATATCCACAAGACATTTCTCAAAACTCAGAGTCCCTAAGAGCTCAGAACTATCCCAGCTCATCATCTCTCCCAAGCTCTGGAGAAGATGCTGGGTTTAGCTATCTTCCCAGGGACCCGTGATAGAGCCTGCAAGGGAAGTAAAGTGCTCTTGGGTGCCTCACTAGGCAACCCCATGTCAGCTACTGGCCTCTCCGTGTATTTTAATTGCATACCTTAATGGGTTTCAAACAGGTGACCACCTTTCAAAGCAGGCATGTGGACATCTTCCAAGCCAAGCTTGTAAAGTAACTTCAGCTTCTCCTGAATTCCAGGCATATCTTTGTCTCAAAGTTGTGAGCACCTGTACTGCTTCCTGTGCCCCCCACCCCAGGGATAGAACTCAGCACATCACATATGCCATACAAGCTCCCTACCCCTGAGCTGTGTCCCCAGCCCTGCCTCCTTTGCTCATCATATTCACAGGGAAGACACCAGCTGTACTCCACTTTTCACTGCAAAGCCAAGACTTGTCTGAGAGCTTCAAGCACAGAGGAAGGAGGCAGATGAACAACACATCAGGCATCTGAAGTCAGCCAGAATACCTGCAGCAACAGGGACAGTATAACATGCTATCCCTTCCCATTGTGTGCTGTGAGGCACATCCAAACCAAGAAGTACAAGACAGATACAACTTTGCCACGAAGGGGAGAACACAACCCCAAGACCTTGCAGGATGGAAGATATTGGGCATCAGAGCCACATAGGGTGATGGGGAGGGCATTTACAGTGTCCTGTGGGTATAAGGAGGAACTGCCACTATCAGTGTACATCTAGAGCCTTTCCTGACATTATGTCATGCCAAGGAACCAAACATGGATAAGCCTTATTTTAAATACTCTCTACTAAAATCAATCAATCAATCAATCAATCAATCAATCAATCAATCAAGGGCCAGCCAGATAGCTCAGCAGATTAAAGTGTCTGCTTAGACAGACTCAGGGGCTGGGGGTTTGATCCCTGGCCTGCTGTGCCAGTCCTGCCCCTGGGGTGTGCTGAGATGAGATTGAGACTGAGCACGGTGGCACAGGTCTGTAATCTCAGTACTTGTAGGCTGAAAAACAAGAAGGATCATTATGGGTCTGATCTGTGTAGTGAGACACTGTAGTCTATGTATTAAATACATAAAAACTGAAAAATAAAAATATTCTCTACTGTCTGTAAGTTAAAAATTCAAAACTCCTAAAAACTAGTATCTTAAAAAAATACTTCAGGGTAAGAATAAATTTACAGAAAATTTTCTTTTCAATGTTTAATGAGATTCAAAATATATAAAATCACCACCCCAAATGGCCAATGGCATCAGAGAAAGGAGAATAACCCTGTGTGACAGATCTCCAAAACAGGCCACAGGAGAAAGGCTTCCAGGACCAACTAGCAGCCCCACAAGGCCCAGGCCCAGCTCATCAGGAGCTACCAGGCATGCCAACAGACCCTTGAGTTTTTCCCTTGGATTCCCAGAGCAGAAGAATGAGCCACTTACCACACACACTTCCTCTCCTTTCCTTTCCCCTCCCCCTCTCTTCCTCCCCTTCTTCCTCCCCTCCCCTCCTGTCTTCTCTTCTCCTCAGTGGGGACCATGCTCAAGAGGTCAGTGCATCATCTCTGGGGCTCCTTTCCCAACATACAACCCTCTCTACCATTAGAATATGGGACAGACTTCAACAGCCAGATGTCCAGAAGAGAATTTCTCATTCATCAAAAACAAGGAAAATCTGAAAAACTGTCACAGACCAGTGAAGCCGTCAGGACTTACAGCCTGAATGCCAAGTGAACCTATAAATATTTAAAAGATACTATGGCAGGCACATCTGTATTCCCAAGACTTGGGAGGTTGAGGCAAGAAGATCATAAGCTTAAGGTCAGCCTGGGCTACCTAGTAAAGTCCTGTCTCAATAAAAAGACACTATTAGAATACTGTGATATACAGGAAACCCAATGCCTACACAGCAAAGACCTCACAGAACATGGGTGGATAAGAACTGCTCTAGCCTGAGAAAGAGCAACCTTAACAACACAGAGCCAGCTCACCCTTGCTGCTAAAAGGCTGGAAGCCTTGCCTGGAGATCAAGAATAAGAAAGCACTTCAAAGGAAAGGAGACACCAAAGTGAGCCCAAGTATAGAAAATTGACAGAGAGAAATAAAACTATTAGAAAACAACAGTCATGTTCATTTTTTTAAAATCCTGCAAGAAGACTGGGTGTGGTGGCATGTGCTTGTAATCCCAGTGCTTGGGAGGCTGAAAACAGAAGGATCACTATGAGTCCAACCTATGTAGTGAGACCCAGTAGGCCCTGTACTAAATACACAATAAATAAATAAATATTAAAAATAAAATCTACTAAAATAAGTGAATTTGGAGGCCAGGATGTAGCTCAGGGTAGAGTGCCTGCTTAGCATATGGGAAGCCATGGGTTCAATCACAAGCACTTAAGAAGCTACAGCATTGGGGCCAGGGAGATGGCTCAGTGGAATAAGCACTTCCCTGGCAAGCACAAGGGCCTGAGTTCAATCCCTGGTTCTGCAAAAAAAAAAAAAAAGCTACAGCAAATGTAGAAATTATCCATGGACACTAGAGATTGAAGTTTATAGTTAATCCCAGGGAGGGTTACCTCTACGAGTGCAGCTGCTTAAGGGATCAGCATAATGAAGGACGTACAGCAGTTATGTTCCAAAGATGATGGAATGGTTGACAAATTAAAATTTGCCTTCTTGGAGGGGCACACCACACTCATGGGTCAGAGGATCTACTCCTCCAGAGTGATCTGGAGTTGACACTGCTACCAGTAAGGTTATGGGAATGTGACACTGGGGAAGGACTCAGGGTTAGACCTTAGCCAAGAACTGGCTGTGGACCACATCTCTCCGTTACTGGATGACATCGGTGGCTCCCCAGGCAGTGTGCTCGGGAGTTGTCTGCTGCCTTTGGTTGGTACTTGGCTCTTGACATGCATAGGGCATCAAAATGAGGTTACCCAAAGGGTACAAGCTGTGCAGTACAGACTGGTCAGGGGGAGAAGTCACAAAGTTCAAAGAAGCAACTGAAATTCAAAATTAGATATAAGAGAATTAAGCAAGTCTGGTATGGCTCAGATAAAATCATTTCTTCATCATTCAAGCAGCCTCCCTGTAGTCTGGCCATGTCCCAAAGCCTCTGAAATGCTAGCCTTTGGATTGAGAATATCTATGACTCCAAAGTGGGAACATTAAGTGTGGGGCACCACCGCCACAACTTTCCAGTTGTCAAAGAGAGAGTTTCTAACCAAGAAGGCATGAACACAGACAATAACAAACAAACAAAATAAAAAGTCTTTCCTTAAAAATTCATCAACATTTAAAACAAGAGCTCTTCTAGGAAGAAAGTCAGTCAGCTATCAGCACATTAGAGGGGATTTACCTCATACTTGGTCCCAGTTCCTTCCCCAAATCTCTTTAAAGTTAAAACTTCATTGCACCGTCCTAGAATTATCATCACTCAGATCTCAATTTATGGCATACACGGGAAGAAGGGAAGTGCTTATCTAACAGATCTAAAGTCCACTTCCATTGTCTTCAAGTACAACATTGTTATTGGACAAAACCCAATCCATGTAATTTTATAAACATTTTTATTACAAGTAGTAGACTCCAGGTTCAGGACAAATGGATTTCTTTTCTTTTCTTCTTGAATGTATTGAGAGAATCTCATTCAGGTGCAGAATCCAAAAATTTGGATTTAAAGTGCCAACTTTAGTTGGCAGGACTTCATTGTCTCCTGTGTTTGGAGAAATAAGAGGAACAAGGCATTGACAGCACAGGCCAGTCCAGGCCAGCTAGCTTCAGGTAAAAAACAACAAGCAGGTAGAGTGCATGTCAAAGTACAGAGGGCCTCAGAGATGTGCCCTCCTGCTGTGAGGTTTGGTCAGGTAGCATCTCCAGATCAGGGGCCATAGGTCCTATAGGGGTAGCTCCCCTGTGCTCTCCAGGGGGCATCTCAGCATGGAGAGGCCCAGGCAACATTGACCTCCAGCCTGCTTTCACTTGATCTTAGCCAAGCGATTCAGCCTGCATTCAGTCTGCAACAACACACTCAGACTTCCAACAAACTCCTCACAGCAAGTGAGCATTGAGCCCAAGGAATTAGAAATTATTTTTAAGAGCACAAAATTTGGGTGTAGGACAATCCCTGACTTACACACTTCCTTTAATTTAAATATCTGAGACCATAAATACTTCATAGATCTAATTACTCAAAATGTTAACCAGGGTCGGCCAAATAGCTCAGTGGATTAAAGCACCACTTGGGGGCCGAGGGTTCAATCCCTGGGCCTGCAGTGCTGGCCCCACCTCTGGGGGGCGCTGAGATGGTGATTGAGAGTGGGCATAGTGGCACACGCCTGTAATCCTAGCACTTGGGAGGCTGTAAACAGGAGAATCAGTATGAGTCCAAACTAGTAGTGAGATCCTGAACACCCTGTAGACTCTTCCCTAAAATGCAGAAAAAAAAAAAAATTTAACCGATTTTTGAGGACTACTCTATGTTCCACTGCTCCCCTTCCTTTAGTCATACAATTCCTATTCACTTGTGTGTCACAAATGAGTGATTTCCTATGTTAGCTGCACTATATTTCATTGATATTCTGGTGATGCTCTTAACTTCTAAAATTTATAGAGCATCTCTCCAATAAGAGTGGACATGGTCTCCACTGGAATGCATCAAAGCAGTATAGTAGACCCAAATCTGCCATCTTTGCATCTTGTTTTTGAAGACGAGGAACCTGGCACTGCAATTGACTGTGTGACATGGCCAGTATCCATCAGGGTCACTGACACATGGAGATCCACATTGCCCCACTGAGATAGAATTCCACACCCAGGTCTTTCAAGTCTGCCTCCTCCAGCTCTGAGCTCCTCCTTGCAGCAACTCAGTGCAGGTACTGCCCAACACTCAGTGCAGGTACTTCAAGCCCAGGATGGGATAGACAGCACTGGAGCTTGGTGGTCATAGGCCAGGATGCCAAGCCAGCTTTTGTTGCCTAACAGCCTAAACATTCACCCAAGTGGAGAACTAGCTTCCTATTCTTCACACAAAAAATTTCAGCAAAGTTCTAATATGACCTGGACTTTCTGGGAACTCAATTATTGCATTAGTGCAGAAAAGTTATACTTTACTTTCTTATAAATGTCACTAAAAGGCTTGGGCCATAGCTCAGTAGTAGAGTGCTTACCTAGCATGCACAAGGCTCTCAGTTCAATTCCCCGTACAACAAGAAAGAAAGAAAGAAAGAAAGAAAGAAAGAAAGAAAGAAAGAAAGAAAGAAAGAAAGAAAGAAAAGAAAAGAAAAGAAAAGAAAAGAAAAGAAAAGAAAAGAAAAGAAAAGAAAAGAAAAGAAAAGAAAAGAAAAGAAAAAAGAAAAGAAACCTACTTAGTTTGTTCATTAAGCCAAGTGTAGTGGCACACACCTACCTATAACCCTAGCACTCTAGAAACTGAGGCAAGAGGAATGCTGCAAGTTCAAGGTCAGCACAGGTTACAAAGTAAGTTCAAAGCCAGCCTGAACTGCATTCTGAGATCCTGTCTCAAAAAGGAGGGAAAGAAAGAAGCAAGGAAAGAAGAAAGGAAGTAAGTTAGTTCATTAAGAACCATTCCTGCTCTACCATGTGTATCCTGTGTTGATACTTATTCTTTCTTTCCTTTTTTTTTGTTGGTACCAGGGATTGAACTCAGAGCTATCACTCTGGCCCTCTATTTCCGCCTTGTACTATTCCACCAGCAACCAATGTCTGAAATCCAGGTAGAAAGGCTACAGCAGGATACTACATGTGATGTTCAAGTGTGGAAATACTATTTCATGATGCACTGCTGTCCTCTTTCTTCTCCTCTGCATTACAGTAGGAGCACTCTATTTTTTTAAAAAAGAATTATAAACTGTACTTCCTAAGCACTAGGTTTTGTCTTCTTAAGCAAACATTCAAAACAGAACTGCTTTTTTATTTTAAGAAAAAAAAAAAAAAAGAGGGCCAGCCAGATAGCTCAGGATTAAAACCTGCTTAGGCAGATGCAGGGACCTGGGTTCGATCCCTGTTGTGCCATGCCAACCCTGCCCCAAGGGCAAGCTGAGATGGAATTGAGACTGGGTATGGTGACTTGTGCCTGTAATCCTAGCACTTGGGAGGCTGAAAACGGGAGGATCACTACGAGTCCAATCTGTGTAGTGAGGACTCACTAAGTAGACCCTGTACTAAATAAACAACAACAACAAAAAATGGCACTGGGTTACCTAGTCTGGCAGCCAAAAAGCAGGTCTGAGCAGAGAACAGCCTGAAAGCCCATGTCTGGGATGAATATGAGGGCAGCCAGGCTATCCAGTGCAGAAGGGAAAAGGCCTGTCTCATGGAACACAGAAACCAACCCCATCAATGTCCTTGTCAGAAATGATATACTAGGATCCCTCCACCCCTGCTAGAGGGGGAGGCAGAGGTCAGGTGGCACTGCAAATACCAGGGCCCATAAAGAGCTAAGCTGACACTATAAATTATGCCAGCACAGCAGGTGACATCAGGAGCTATCCCAGACAAACCAGGACAGGTGGCTCCTTGACATTCAGGACTTGCCAAACCCAGCCAGTAAAGCTATCCCTTTTCTTCCTCTGCAGGGCTTCCTCAAGTCCACAAAGTATCTCACATTGATCTGCCATGCAGCCTATGTATTCTGGGTGGCACCAGAATACATAGGCTGCATGGCACCAGCAGCCACTACAAACACAGGCAGCAAGGCCTCTGCAGGTGCTAGGCCTGGCTGTGACTCCCACTGCCATCTGATCCATAGGAGACAGCCCTCAAAAAAAGGCTTTAAGAGTACATCAAATACAAGGGCACATTTTAAGTTCTTGCCATAAATGTGACTTCTTTATAGCCAGTTGTGGAAAAGGATAAACATGCCGCAGGACTTGTGATCACTGCCCCTTGGAGCTTGGGTGTGTCTCAAGATATGCTGCCTTGGCCTATGGCAGCAATGGCAAACCTTTTAAGAGATTGCATGCTCAAACTGCAACCCCAAACCCACCTGCTTATCACAAACTGCAAACATCACAATTAAACATGAATAACTGGGGGTTTAGTTTAGAGAAATGTTATCTGATGTCGAGCTGCTGGGCGACCTGTGCCATGTGCCAACAGAGAGGGAGAGCTTTGCATGCCTGCTGCAGCACATGTCCATAGGTACAAGACCACCAGCCTATGGGATACAGAAATGATCAAAGACTTTCTGGAACATCTTTCAATTTTAAATAATATGTTCATAAAGCTTCAAATTCTCTCTAAGAAGAGGCATTAAATACTATTTTTTAAATAGATACAATAAAAGCTAGAGATTTGAGTGGAAAGTCCAACAGGTTCCAGTGAAATTTATAAATACCACATTTAAAGACAAGTATCTAAAGACGAGTCAGATGGGTAAAAAAAGAAAAGCAGCAAATGTCTATCTGCAAAGATACAATGGTTAAGTACACAGGAAGGGGCATGGTCTGGCTTTCATCAGGAAGGAAAATGGGCACAAGCTCAGGTCACTCCAGGTGGAGCCCCATTCCATTCTGGTCACACTAAAGTTAGCACCCAGTGTCTATAGCAGATCAAGTGAAATCAAGAGCCCAGGCAAGGATCTGAGTGCTTCCCTATAGTGGCCCCCATTCCTCTATCCTTACCATCGAACTTTGTTGCAGGTCTGGGTGGCACCAAGTGGGGAGCCTGCCACCATGGGGACCTGGATGGGGCTATGTTGCTTGTTGGTGACCAAGTCCAGCTTCTCTTCCAGGGATTTGCATGTGGCTTCCAGAGCTTGCAGTTTGGCCTCAATGCTATCCAACCGTAAGCATATGGTCTGGTTAATGGAATACAGAAAAGACTGAAAGGGAAACAGAAACAAGCTTCAGAAAGGAAATCTGCAACAGTGAGGAGACAATTCCAAGCCACCCAACAGCACCTCCATGACTTGGGTGTCCTGCACTGTGACTAGCAATTCACTTAACAACCAGAAGCAGTCAATCAACAAACACGTTTGTGTGCTCATTTCAGGTTACCTCCCTGTGCCTGGCTACTCCAGCTGTGCTCAAGTCCACAGGATAAACACCTCCAGTCTCTGACAGGTTATACAATCTATTAGTAAATTCACACCTAAGCTAGAAAATCCTTCTAACAATAAAAACACACTACAACCAACATCCGAACAGTCTAAAAACCACAGGCCCTGCATGTCTGCACTGCATCTCCTGTCCAGAGGTGACCAATAGGCTGGCCTGGCTTTGACATCCAACAGGACCCTTTGTGAGCTCTGAATAGCAAGCTTGCCACCTAGTGGCTGACAGGAGGAGCAGCCCGTCCAGGCCCTAGGAGCCACTTGGGTTGGCAGTACTGTGCAGGCTTCCAAGCCCAAAAAGGGATTAAACACACAGCCTGGACAGAAGGAGGGGCTTCCTTTCCCCAAGGGCCTCTCCTGCTGCGCCACCAGGGACACTTAGGACCTCCCCAAGAGCCATTCCTCCCTGGGCCACAAGGGCAGACAGGACTCACATTCATCTAAAAGGAATCCATAGACAGAAAATGGAGGGCCTTGCCACACTCAACTAAGAACACAGGTGGTGGACCTTGTGCCTGGTGTTAAGATCCTGGTGACTTCCTGACCTTCCATCTGAGGCACTGAGGTGCCTATAGCTTCTCTGGGAACAGAAGTCATCCCAGACATCACAAAGTATATACTGTGACTGTCCTTACCCTGAGTTTTACAGTTCATTGTTGGAATTTAGCTGTGACGCACTATACGTCATAGATGATTTGGTTGGTAGCCTAATGTGGGAGAGCATTTTCTAAACCTCTGCTACCTGGGTAATTTGCTTCTCTGCCCAAATGTAGACACTTATCCCTGCTGTCCACAATGTCTGCTGGGTCTGAGCAGTGAGAGGCAGGACCTGCTGTCTCTTTACTATGTTTTTCTGATGGCTTCCTTGTGGCGTATTTGTTCACTTAACTGCTTCTAGAAAAGGACAGTTCAAAGCATGTAGTCCATGCTTGAACTTTATTTATTTAATGTATTTTAGTAGAGTCTAAAGGGTCTCACTGCATAGATCAGACTGATCCACGCCCAGTCTCAATTCTCAGTGCACCCCAGGGGCAGGGCCAGCATAGCTTGTGGTGTCAGAGATTGAACCCAGCCCCTGAGCTCTGCCTTAATAGGCACTTTAGTCTGCTGAGCTATCTGGCTGGCCCTTTTAACTTTAATTTTTTAAGAAGAATGCTTTATACTTTTGGGGGTGGGGACATAGCTTCTTTTGTATATATGAACTGCTTTTTTTGTTAATTAAATGAGTAAATCCAGCACTGCCCACAAAAAAAGAAAAGAGAAGAGCCAGAGAGATATCTCAGTAGAATACATGCTTTCCTGGCAAGCGCAAGGTCCTGAGTTTGACCCCTGGTACTGCGAGAGACAGAGAGAGAGAGAGAGAGAGAGAGAGAGACAGACAGACAGAGCCAGAGCGAGGCAGAGAGAGAATGAATCTGCTGTATAGCAGAGGTCCCAGCACCAAAGTCTGGTGCTGCCAGGGGCAGCCTGGTGGGAGAGCAGATGGTCACGTGGCTGTAAGGCTGGCACTCTATATGCCTCGGCATCCAAATGTAATGAAGATTCTCAAGAACTCATGCTTTGCTTTGTCCTTCTCCTCTTCTGCTGTGACTTGGAGAAGAGGCCACACAGACACATCAGAAGGAAAGAGGCTGGCTCCAGAAGCAGAGGCTGAGGACCTCAGAGCGCAGTGGCCATGTCAGGGGTCTCCTATCTAGGCTGAGGGATCATTGACCATGAGACCAAGGCATATGCCCGGTCATGCACCTGGCACCAAACCTGGCTGTTGTGTGTGCAGAGAACTCCCAGGTTTCCCTGGAGAACCCAAACCCCTCTTCCTAACACCCCAGGATGCACAGTGCTGTGGTAGAACACACACATCATCCCAACACTTTTCTATTATCTCGGCTATTGCTTCCCATGATGCACCACCAGGCATGCTTCCCCAAAGGCTACAAACAAGGGCTATGAAGCTAGTTACCTGACCCTTGATGGAGTACTTATGGGCATCAGGGTAGCCCAAGCTGCTGCCCCACCGCTTGGTATGGTGGATCACACAGGCAGTATCATGGGCACAGCATACAAACATCTGGGGAACTGATGGCTAAACCCAGAAAGGAGGCCATAGCAGCCTATAACTCTTTACAATCTGAACCTGCCTCCTGAATTCTTTTTTTTTCCTCCTGAATTCTTTCAACAGAGTAAAAGTACATTAATCTGTATATGTGCTGCTGAAGCGAGCACAGGTATATTAATCTGAATAAGAAAGGACTTGGGGCTGGGGAGATGGCTCAGTGGAATAAATGCTTCCCTGGCAAGTGCAAGGGCCTGAGTTCAATCCCTGGTTCCACCAAAAAAAAAAAAAGGACTCTGTGGGCTTTGGGCAAAATCACTGTTACTTACTAATAAATAACCTACTGAAAAAATGTACACTGAAAAGAGAGTGGGGGTGGTTTTGAATGACTCTCATGCTCAGGTGGTAGTGACCATGAATAGCTCAAATCTCCTCAGCAGACCTGCATATGGTACACAGCACCTCCAATGCATGTAACTGCAGGTGTGGCCCAGGCCCCAACCTGGCCATGTTGTTACAAGAACTGAAGCAGCTATCCTCTCTATACTGTCCATGTTTCTAGTTGTTTACTATAAGTGTCTTCTGTAATAAAATTATGATTATTAAAAAAAAAAAACTGTAGAGTCTCTGTGAATATGCTGTTAAATTGCCCACTTACACTAACACTGCTTTTTGTCCTTGCTAACAAAGTGAACTGGACATTTTTAAACAGATGTCCAGTATAAACAAGCAGTATATGAAAAGGGGACAGTTGAATTCCTGTTGGTGTACATTTCTTGTGAACCACTATTACCTCAGCATCCAAATGTAATCTTACTCTGTAGATACTGGAACCAAACAAGCAAATTTGAAGTTCCAAAGACAATTCACTCAGACTGAGTGAGAAGATCCAAGAATCCCAACTGGCAAACTTTAAGGTCTGGAGGCTCAGATGACTGGCAAGAATCAACCTGAGGCTCTCAGCACCCCAGCCATGGTGATGGTTCACCTGTCACCCACCTGTAGCAGCCTTTGGTCCCATAGGACAGCACCACTATCTAATACCGTTCAAGGCTTTCGCAGCTTATGATGTCCCAGAACCTATGAGGTGGCCATAACTGAAGAGCTGCTGAGGTGTGATTAAGCCTGTGAGCTTACCCTGGCCTGGGGCCCTGGACAAAACTTCAGGTATGCGGCCTAGAACATCTGGAGCCACCAAGAGCTGAAAGAGACAAAGAAGGACCTCCCTGCAGCTTCCCAAGGCAGGATGGCCTCACCATACCTTGCCTCTGGACTTTTGGGCCCAAAACTGAGAGAGAATAAATTTCAGCTGCTTTAGGCCTACCAGTTTATGGTAGAAAACTCAGTACAGTGCACATAAATATAATCTTGTTTTTACCTTTATAGAGGGATCTTGACAATTGATTTCTAGCCTCTGGCGTTTCAAAGCAGGCTCATCTTCATCTGTTACCACATGATTTTCCAAAACAACTGAAAATCAGTGACAAAGATAAACAAACATGGAAAGTTCCACAGAATTCTTTTACTATAAAAGTAGTAAACATAATTATCTAAAAGTTAAATGACAAATGGAATGGCCTAGCTCATATTTTACATTAAGTTTAAAAGTGAAATTCACAGCAGCTCAAATGCCCATTAACTCGTGAATGGATAAAGATAAGGGGTTTTTCTATACCACGGAGAACTACTTAGCCACAAAAAATGACACACCGCAAACATTCTAGCTAAATGGGTGCAGCTTGAGATCATAGGCTTAACTGAAATAAATCAGACACACGTGTAAATACCACATTGTTTCTTTGGTGTGAGAAGCCAAAGGTGTAAATAAGGACGAAAACGTATAAGAACTGTGAGGTAGGAAGAAAATGTTCAAATGGAGCAGTGAATAAAGAAGGTAAAAGTGGGAAAGCAAAGAGGGGGAAAAAGCACAAGAGAAGAAAAAAATGGAAACAAATCCTTTTGTAAATGGGGAAGGGAGGAGGGATCGAAGGGAAGGTAGGGGAATGGGGAAAAAAGAATGAAGTTATATCATGTACAGGTGCAAATTCCCTATAATGAATGTCATCATTATATATATA